>APFE030680584.1:8357-39151 GCA_000404065.3 Pinus taeda
CCTCCTTGTCAAGCCTTATACCTCTACTCTTCATGTCAAACTTCAAAAAAGAGAGAAAGTCACTAAAAAACATGTTTACCTCTGGGTACGCAGGTTCTCTCTACCTTGCCTGCGTGTACGCATCCCAAACTCATTGTACCTGCGTACTTGTACGCTCTGTAAGTCAAGGGATGGGTGCGTACCCCTGTAAATCAAAAGGCGCGAGTTTCATCTTTAAAAAGTTACTTGTGGTCACTTCTAGAGCCCTCTAGAAGAGTGTTTGACGTGTACTGAGCGCCTCCAGATGGTTCGTGCATCCCTATGATAGAGGAACTTATCCCATCAAGAGAGGAGCTACCCCATCCAAAAGAGGGAGTATCCCATTGATGTTGGAACTGAATAACTTCCTCTAGAATACTATAAATACATGCCTTGGGCCAAAGGAGGGGAGGTTGAAAGCTGAACATTCTAAAGGGTAAATGCTGCTGGAATTAGGACTTCCATTGTTGACTTGTGAGGAGAGATCACTATCCTTTCTTGTTGCCATATTGGAAGTGGGTGAGCTTGTCAAAGTAGAGGAAATCTCTTGCTGGACCCTGGGAGGAGTTGCACAACACCAAGGCTCAGGTTGTAATGGTTCCTTTTTTGTTTCCTTAATACAAATAAGTCCATTCTTCTCAATGATTTGTTGTTAATGAATTATTTCATGTACTCCTTGGTCTATGTGATGAATATGCTTTGTTTTATGATGAATATTCAGGTGTTATGTAATCGTTTGCTTTGTTAGTGTATGCAGGTCTGAAAGTGAAGGAGGAGCTCATCTGGATCAGCAAGGCTGGACTGCTACAACAAGCGTTGGACCTAAGGTAAGATTGAAAAACACTTGATCTCTCATAGAATAACGTGTATTTAGAGAAGGATTGCTCTTGTTTGGTTTGTTTGTCACTAGAGAGTCTTAGACTCCTAGGGAGGTTAGATTTGTCCGCAAATATAACTCTTTCCGCATGACAGTTACATGTCATGAAATCAATGCCCCATTTTGTGAATGGCCCAGTAGTAACTACTGGATGCAAGGGTGTAGGTGGTAGTCTAAATTTTTGATCGAATATTTGACATGCATGACAACTTCTGATGGCAATTATGCAATCTTTGAATATTGTTGACCAAAAGTAACCATCACGGAGAATTATTTGGGCTGTTGCATATCCAGACAAATTTCCACCACAAGCACTTGAATGACATTCAGTTAAAGGTTTCTCGGCCTCCTCATGAATGAGGCACCTACATAAAAGCGTATCGATACCACAATGATAAAGCATGTCACCAATAATCAGATAATTTTTGGCTTGGTATTAGATATGTTGTTGTTGAGAGAGAGAGGTATCGGGCGTGAAAGCTTGGCTATGGAGATAGATTAGTATATCTACATACCCAAGGATCACTTGATGAAATGAGAAACAAAGACTCATCCATGATTGATGTTTTTGATGTTGAATCTTTAGGGGATGAGGGAAGGTTAGAAAGTAGTTCACAAAACACAAGAGATTTCTTTGACTTAGATTTCATGAATTCCAAATCAAATTCCTGCAATATAACTATCCACTTCGAATATTTTTCCCCCAGCAATTGATGTGACAAAAGGTATGTCATAGGCTTGCAATCAGAGATTATTGTAGTTTTGCATAAGAGAATATAGTGTCAAAACCTCTGCACAACTTGAATGGCTGCCAAAGCTAACGTTTCAACATAACAATATTTCCTTTCTGTGTTATTGAGATTACGACTCAAACAATAAACTGGATGTTTTATTCCAACTTCTTCTTGAACTAAAACCATTCTGATAGTTGTAATCTGCGGTGGCCAGATATAGGTAATAGTTTTGTTGATAGTTTGGGGCATACACTAACGATGCTCTAATCAGGGAAGCTTTAAGATCACTAAAGGAAGCTTGTGCAACCTGATCCCAATGGAAGGGTAACTCTTTCTTCAACAGACGAGTAAAACCTTTAAACATTTTAGCATAGTTTGGAATGAACCTCCTCAGAAAGTTTTCCTTCCCTTGAAGTTTTTGTAACTCTAATAAATTTGAAGGTAGAGGCAAGTCAAGTATTGCCTGAACGTTAGTTGGATCGAGTCGAACTCCATCTTTTGAGACGACGAATCCAAGCAAACAACCAGAGCCAACAAAAAACACACACTTGTGTGGATTGAGTCTTATTTTGTAGTATTGGCACCATAAAAATATTGCTCTAATATGTTGCGGGTGATCAGTCTGCTTTCGTGAATGAGCAGGAAAATCATCAAGATACGGTTGTACAATTTTCTTAATGTCATGGAAGGCATAGTTCATTACCCTTTGAAATGTAGCCCCTGCATTCTTCAAACCAAAAGGTAACTTTCTGTACATGAATATGCCCTAGGGACAAATAAATGTAGTTTTTGACTGATCCTCTGTGTGGATATTGATTTGATTGTCGTTGGAAAATCCATCCATGAATGAAAAGATTTCACATCCACCACATTAGTTAATAATCTGGTCGATGAAGGGTGTAGAATAATTGTCTTTTGGACATGCTTTATTTACATCCTGGTAATCAACACACACTTGCATTGTTCCTTGATTTTCATCACGGGAGTAATATTTGATACCTAATCGGTAAGGGGTACACCGTAAATGAAGCTAGCACGCAAATGTTTTTCAACCTCTATCTTAATGGTAGTAACTTTCTTTGTATGTACAAGTCGAAGCCGTTGTTGTACTAGTTTGACATCACGGTACATTTTTATTTGATGTTCAACAATGCTTGAATCAATGCCTAGCATCTCCTCATAAGGCCATGCAAATACATCTCTAAATTCACTAAACAAAGCACGGTAAAGATCAAGTTCCAAAGGAGAACAAGATTTGTTGACATTAATGTTTTCTACAATGTTAGGCTTGGTCGAAATGTCTATAGAAATGGTTTCTTCTATGTTAGACAAATTACACTCAGAATCTACCGAATCTATTCTAATAGAATTCAAAAAGAAATCTACAATTGAAGGGTGTACTAGTTCATCTGAATAATCTTCCCTGGAATCTAGAAGAAAGGAACGATGATGATAACCTTCCCAAGGTTCTTCTCCCATCATCATTAATTGGATGATTTCCTCATCTGTAGAATATATACAAGCAAAAGGATCGTAAGAAGTACTGTATTCAAGTGAATGGTCTACCCATACAATTGGTGATTGTGGATATGGAAATGCCGCACAAGCAAGAAAAATTTATTGCTATGCGTGTTTGATGGGACTTAGTGGCATAACCTCAACAAAACTTTCATCTTCAACACTATTGTTGATCCTCTTTAAATCAGATGAAATAGAGGATGACATATTACATGTCTTGACTCTTGAAGCTTCCAAAGTTCCAGATGCTGGAGGAAGTGTGAAAGTACCCATTAAAGAGGGATCTTTGAAAATATCGACACCAACAGATTGAAGTGAAAGCGGGGGTTCGTTAACAAACAAAATGCTTGCCATAACTTGAGAACTAGAGGAAAAAAATGAGGTTTGTTCGATAACTATTATTCCACCTTTATGAGGAAATTCTATTGTACAAAAGTATGTGGAAACAACAACAACCATAGCATAAACCCATGACCATCCAAGTAAAATGTTGTAATTTAGGGGTCTATCAACCACCTCAATCTCAACAGTTATTAATTTCCCCCCCAATTCTACTTGCAAGTTATTCAAAATCCCACTTGAAGTATAAGTTCTTCCATCAAAAGCCTTCAATATGGTTGGTGATCTTGACAATGTAGGTGACCCCAGTGTTTTCCAGTAGCTCATTGACATAATACAGGTAGAAGCTCCCTCATCTATGATGGTTCAATGAATATTTTTATTGATAGCTTTAACCTAAATTAGAAAAGCTAATTGAGCTGGTAACTATTGTGTATATCTAGAGTGATTAAAAACCACAAGATTAGAATTTGCTGGATCTACTCCACCTATTGCTAATAGTAAAGCCTACTTCTAGGAGGGGAAATTTTGTAGTACCTCAAGCATCAACATAGCAGAAGGAGACTAAGCAAGATCTTCTACTATGTTATAATTTTGAGCAGCTCGAGCTCGAGGGTTAATCATTGATTTATTCACAACTTCCTTAGGTGGCTTTATTGTTAACTCTGGTGCAATGGGTAGTGTAATATTTTCCGATGTGGTCAAAGTCGAAGAACCAGGTTGATCAGGAGCATGATTATTTAATGACGATGGCGGATTACTGTAATCTTTACTACATGTCTGAACCAAGATCACATCTTTAGGTTTTGTGATGGATAACATTAATACCTAGGATGTGGAAGCATTTTCAGTTGCAACCATATTGGTATCTGGGTTCGGAAATGGGTTTGTCAACACTGCGCATGCAGTAGAAGTTTTTAACAGCTTAGAAACTTCTGAGCAGTGAGGACAATCTCTTATAAAATGCTCATCATTATATATCAGACATGGATAATGACGTTTATTTCCCGGATTAGAGGAATCAGATGATTTCTCTTGAGGAGGGTTTTCATTTTTATTTTTATTTTTCCCTTTCTTCTTGCTTCCTAGTTGCTTTTGATTCTTACCTTTGTCAGATGACACAGAATTAATCTCAGAAGCAGGAACCTTAGATGAATTTACAATTTTATATGTGGCAAGTGATTGACTAGATGGTCTACTTGCCATTTGCGTGCTCAAGAAACTGATCACACTGTCTCTGGCATGAGAGTCCCTCTTCGATGATGGAGGTGGAATGGATTGATTTAGGCACGAAGCATGTGGAATTTTGTCATAAAGCATGTCGGATTGTGTGTAAATTAAATACAAATATTGGGAAAGAGCAATCACTTTCTCTCTGTAATGACTCCACCTTTAGCCACATCCTCAGTGATAGATGGCAATAAGGACTTAATGAACCACTAAGCTAAAAGCTGATTAGGAACATAGGTTTTAACCAGTCGACGATGATGATGCCACTCATGAATATGATCCGATATGTGAGTAGAAGTTGTTTGTTTAAAGTTGGTCAAAAGTTCCGTTCCAGTTTTATATTTGATGGGTAACTGGAACTAGGTCAAAAAGGTAGTGGCTAAATGGGTGATATTATTAAAAGAAGCTCTCGGTAATTCAATATACCACTTAGCAGCCGAACTAGTGAGCATTCTTTGGAAAAGACAATGTCTTACCGAATAATCCTCAAGGAGTTCGAAGAACACCATAAATGATAAGTCATAACATGATTTAATGGGTCTTCTCCAGGATTTCCATTAAACTTTGGAATATTGGAAGGAAACTTATGAGGAATTACCGGCCACCATGGTGCATATAAAATTGGACCATTGGTAATCCAATTTAAATATGGTAATTCTAGAGTTGCCATAAATGGAAACTGTCGATTCAAATCAGGTTGAGCATATCTGGGATAAGATGGAATTGCCTATGCCATAGGCCTTTGCATACCCACATAAGGAAAATATCCTTGATAGAGCAATGGGACATATTCGGTATATGGATTAAAACCAAGTTGACCTTGCATTTGTCTGTAACTTGGTTGGGCTTGATACATAGGATCCTATTATGCTTGATCTTGTCCTTGCCCAGGCTGAGCTTTGAAAGCAGGCCCACACTGAGGTTGGAAATTATGAAAAGGAGGCTATGGATACTGTGGCTACCAAGGTTGTTGGGGTATCGATTCTGAAGTTTGATATTGCCCCCCAATGGCAGTTTGACCAGGCTAAGAATAAACTAAACCTATAGCAACTTGGGTCACTCCAAATAATGGCACACTAACCGGAGGTAATTGTACCCTAGAAATAAGAGGTTGTTGCATAATAGACTGCGAAGTTTGGGTTTGCTGACCCAAAACTTGTGGTTGCAAGGTGGCAGAACTAGCTTGCATAGGGTGAGATAGAATAGGTTTTACTTGTATTTGTGGTTCCATAGTTACGACAAGTTGGGTTGAAATAATCGGCTTAGTTTGCATAGGTTGTGTTGGATACACAAGCCTTGGTTGTGGTGGCATAATTGGCTGCCACTGACAGACTCTCATTTCAGGTTGACCTGAATATGGTGGGACATAACAATAGAGTTTTCCTCCTTGATAGGGAAGATGCGGTGAATAAGAATATTGCTAACAATATGGTGGTAGTCCAGTGTGAAGAGGATATACAGGTCTTTGTTCACCAAATTGCCTAGTTTAATACTGGTAAGAAGGATCAAAATATTGTCCTTGATAAGAAGAACGAGGTAAAATTCCTGATGACAACATGGGTGATGACCATGGCAAAGAAGAAACCCCTGAGTGGATTCCAGACATAGACTGGTAACTAGCCGAGATGGATGGTTGTCCATATAAATGTGACATATGTGTGGTGGTAAACATCGAACAAGTAGCAACAAAGGATTCTAGCGCAGCTGCATAAGATGAAGTAGTCTAGGATGTTCACGGTTTTTCTGCCATGGTTAACTCACCCAAAAGTCGACCTAATGAATCAAGTGGTATCTCAGAGGCAGCAACAGAATGAGGAAGAGATTGAGATTAAAGATACAAACCAGGTCTAAAATGATGTGGAGTCCTAGGGTAGAATCTTCCTTAGCTTCTTCCTCTACAACAATTAATCTAGGTGGAAGGATTTCACTTTCAGTTCCGAAAAATACTTCTGGTGTTAAAGATGGAGTTTCAGGAGCTACAGATGACTGAGGTATTTGAGTAACAAATTTGGATTGTTCAAGGTCAAAGTCCAGATGTTCTGGTAAAAGAAATTCAGTTTCAAGGGAAGGTTTGTGAACAACTTGAGGTTCATAAATGTCTTTGATTTCAACTGCTATAGGTTCTGGATCAAATTCCAATTGAACTGGTTCAAGTTCTAAAGTAGTTTCTGGTTTATTAACTTCAATTTGTGGATCAACTTCAGTTACTTTTTCACTTGTTTTCGTTATAGTAGCCTTAGGTAGTTGAGTAACTTCTTCTTGTGTAACATATGTACTAGAAATAGTTGGAGTAACTTGAGGCTCAGTACTAGCCGTGATAGGTGGCTCTAGTAATTCAGATGAAGTACTAGAAACTCTTGAAGTACCAAACTTAGTTTGATGATTCTACCTTGACCGGATGGGTGTCGCTTCCAATGGCAAGGGTAGCTTGCTCGTAACTCTTCTTGAATGATAGAGTGGAGGTTGATCTTCCTCCAGAATTGTTTATTATTCTTATCAACCTAAACTCAACTAAGGAATAAGGATGTTATTTGCGGTCAATTAACTTTTATGACATTAGAACATAACTTTTCCTTTTCATTTTTAAAGAGTCGAGAAAAAACAAAAGATGACTTTAGTCGCTTTCGATGTTTAATGAGCCTGAAAGGAGAAGTGCTCATATGAACCTTTTCTTTTAAGGAGTTGAAAGGGAATGAAAGTGACTACTCTGGAGATACTATAAACAAGGGTTTACCAAACTAATCACAAAACTACAATATACACCTTGGTGGTAAATGAAAGATAGATTACCAAGGATTTACCATACGGCAGTCAGTCTTCCCGAATTTTGTGTTCGGTGCATTATGATTGGTAAGGCAATAGACTTGGCTTCCTAGGGATAAAGGATTTCAACCTATTCGAATCTCCCACTATATACTCGACGGTATAGGGAGCACAAGTCCGTACTAGTAATTATCGAATCACAGAGGAGGAATCACCCAACGTAAATGAAAATGATAGCCACTAGGTTTTAATACACTGGAAGACGTGTCTAGTCTAGACCTCTAGATGTTTTTGTTAAGTTCCAATGCATTATTAGGTTAATTGATGTAAATTTTAGGTTGATCTTGCTTAAAATTTTCCTTTGAGGTTTCACCACGAGATGTTTTTCAAAATTCCTAAGAATGCAACTAGAATGAGAAGCACTCTTTCCATTTGTTTTCAACAATGAAAATCCTAGCTATGAGGGATAGAGCATACATGTACTTTTTGAACAATCAACAAAAAGCACAAAACTAATGCAATTCCCTAAACCATTCATTTTGAACACACAAACTCAAACTCTAAAATGCAATTGCATGTATTTCTTTATATTTCCAGTTCCTATTAATGTGAATGATGCAATAAGAAAAACTAATGCACAAATGATTCAGAAACTCTTTTCATAAAAAATGTCGATTTATGACAATTTCTCTTAAAGGGAAAGGAAGACTAAACAACACTTTCAACTTTACAGAAAGGAAGATTTTCGACTCCTTAAATGAAAAAAATGAATCAAATGCACAAATAGATCAATCGATTATTTTATGAAGGAAGACTTTACGACACTTCGTTTTTTAACAAAACAATCGATCGAGACTACTTTTTGACAATGGAATACAAATGATAAAACAAATACATAAAAAAAATTCAAAAATCCAGTCTAAATTGGGTCGAAATAAGGAAACAAAGACTGTTTTCAGAGACAAGACCTCATCTATATCCAAAAAATAATTCAAACAGCTGAAAATTGACAAATGTGTTTAGTTCCTAGATGGGAAAACTAACCCTAAAGGGATCAACAGAGGCCATAGTTAGAGATAGTGCATTGAATCACACTGATACTATGTAGAAGGTGCACTACAATGCACTATGTTAATCACATAACTGCGTTGATTACAATAAGACAATTTTATCCTCAAAATTGACTCAATTTCCAGTGAATTGAACTTGAATTCGATGAATAACAGAAGGTATAGTATGTCAAAGTGTTTTAAGTGATTGATAAGCTACTATAAGGGATAGGATCATCTCCCTAGTGGTGTCGCCATTTTGTCTTGGGAAAATTTAGTGTTTCTTCAAATGCCTAACCCTCTAGACCTAGTAGCTAGTCTAGAAACAACATAAAAAGTAATTCATCGCTCTTCCTATAGTTAACAGGTAAGGGGAAGAAGAACAAAGGTACCAACTTGTAGCTTTCACTCGATCCCTCTCTCCCTTGACTAATTTTTCCACTCCTTTCTGTACTTAATTCACTTGGAGAGTACCTGCACACAAGCTGAGACAGAAAGCTATCAAAGCATACAATAATGATGACCTGTTAACTAAACATATCATAGAATCAAGAATACGATATACATCATATAAACACATGAATGGAAAAATCTTAGAATTATTTATTGATAGAAGGAAAGATTACAATCCATGTAGATGCATGCTCGATTCCGTGTCATCCTTCCAGCTTCAAACCCTTCTCTCCTTATGAAGCAACAATTCGACATCATTACAATACTCTCACTAATCTCATTCAAACAACATTTCCTTAGCTCAAGAAATTCCAACCTAGATCAGCCTTTGAATGCTTGGTCAATTGATAGTTAAATGGAGGAGGTTAACCCATTAATGGCCCTCATGAATGCCTTTCCAAAGTTGGGAAGTGGTTCCATGGAGGAAGGGATAATAGATTAAGGTTCATTCATCCTCTTCCTCATCTAAATGCGAGCTCCATCCATCTAGAAACTTCCATAAGTATCCATTGGATGAGGAATCCAATGGATTCATTTCAAAAATTCGATGAATCTCACTCAACGCAAGTGAAGCAAAGGCCAACTATGCCACAGTGCACCCAGACAGCGCAATTCCTACATTGCAATGCAGCCTGATAAAGGGCCACCTGTGCTGAACTCTCTAGGGGCATTTTTTGGATGAATGGTGACATGCAACTCTTGGGAGGCAAGCATGATGTAGGTTGACTTCATTAGGGAATGAAAACAACTAAATTAGGGATTGATGGACCCTAATAATACAGATCTGGAAGCTAGGGTTGATGCGCCCAAATTGACTTGTAACAGTAATTTATCTCCCTATGGGTTTATTCAAATTTCAAGAAGAAACACTTATTGCATGAAAAAATTGATTCCTCATCCAAGGAGTACCCATGTCACATACTTTCAATGTACCCTACTACATGAAAAATGAGAAATACATGAAAAATGTGATTGCAATCACGTCTTTTCATGTCTTTCTCATTTTTTGTGTAGTAGGGACCATCAAAAGTATGCAACATGAGTACTCCTTTGATGAGGAATTACATTTTTCATCCAATGAGTACTCCCACTTGAATTTGAGTAAAATCTTAGGGAGATAAGTTGAAAATACGAGTTGAAAAAGTAGTTTTATTATTTTATTATTTTTTAATCTTTTTACGTTTATACTCCAAAAATGGCGAATCACCCCCCATGGTTGACATCATCATCTTGAATCTTATTAGCACTTATAAATTTTATTTTGGTTGTACATTTTTCTTAGGAGGCCCATTTTAGACCTCAAGAATCCCCCAATGAGCTGAGCCCTCGAAGTCTACTTTGAATCTCTGCACATCATTCATGACTTACATTACAATCTCAACTCTGACATGTTTTTCTCATGCACATGATTTCGAAGTGTTGGAGGATGTCATCGATGAGTTGTCATGACTCACATACAATGGTGAAGGCAGAATAGCCCTATTAAGACATGGATTTGCCTTCTTAGGCTTCTGTGAGAGGAATGAAGTCCTTTTAGATGGCATTTCTTGTGGGCTATTCGCTGACACGTTTGGATGATGTGTTTAGCAATGGTGTCTCCTATTTCCCGTGGCCTCTATTTACTCTTTTAATAACATGATCAAAGAGTTGGGTAATTATTTATTTTGTTATGAATGTAAAGCACTTAATTAAAAAAAATTGGAATTACATAAAGTACCTGATGAATCTGTTGTGCAATTTTAGGATCACTTTCGTAATCTTTCTTTTCAAATCCTAGAAGATGAAGCTGATTGGAAATTTATAAAAGAAATATTTCAGTATCTTCTTCACATATCTATAAATGCACATGAGTTAGAATCATTTGAACCCCTCCTAGCATACCTCGATGTTAGAGCTTCCAAATCTAAGATGGAGAAGGTCACTTTCACAAGCGACCCTCCATCCTCTTCTTATCAGAAAGCTCTAGCTTTGCATGACAAGGTGGGAGAGGTTGTGAACCAATCTGTTCAACTGTCACCTCCTCCCACCCCACCTGCTATGGATATTTGTACAGATTTCCACTGCAACCTTGATGGTTTCCACATGATCACGTTCTCTCAACCTCTATCCTCTAGTTCCTTTGATCCTTTAGGTTGTGTTGTGATCATTCGTTCTGCACTCTACATCTATTGTTCACGAGGATCAAGTTGTTGACGGAGTTGGTGTTTAGCATCCAATTTGCGTTTTCATTTATGGTGAGTATGTGTGGGAATCTGGAGAAGAAGTCGCAGTGAAGGATGGCCTCCTTCTATCCACACCTCATCTACTTTATCCTCCCATCTTCTGTGATTCTGATATTCCTAATTTTTCTTGTGAAAATTCATACCCAAATGTTTCTACTTCTGACCATTCACAGGACACACATGATGTTATTCCATCATTCGATTACAGAGAGGACAAATTTTTATTTCCAAATCCACCCAATCTTTCATCTTTCATTTCTAGAAATTTATAGGGTGAAAAATTCTGCTTCTCATCAACCCCTCTGTATGATTCATCATATCATGAGGATGTCTACGCACATATCAAATTTTCTAATCATGGTTGTTGCGATCTTTTTACTGATTCATTTGATCATGATTTTGATTCACTTACTGTTGATCTTTCTAAGCCACTGGTCTTTGATGATACATCTTCTGATGATGTGGAGACCCCTCAAGCTATCAAGGCACTTTAGTCCAAGATGATGGTTATGTCAGTTTCTCATAGCCCTGATGTTAGTCCCACATCTGATCAGAAATATGTTGAATCACCTCAGGCTCCTCATCACTCTCTCTTGCACATTAAAATTCAACCTGATCTACCAATTTCACATCCTCCACTAGAATCAAACGATCCTATTGCTTATGCACTAGAGGAGTCATACATAGCAAGGCATGTTTCGAAACAAAAGTTTTCTTCCTTCTGCATATTTTCTCATTTGTTAAGGTCAAAATATTGTACATGCTTGTCATTTGTGCATAGTGTGATACAACATCATGGTACATCTACAAAGTTTTTGTCATTTGCTTTTACTCTTTTCTTTTCTGTGGACACATTCAAACTTCGAGTGTGTTGGTTTTCATTGTTTTATCTTTCTTTCTTTCTAGTTTTCATGAATATATTTCTTTTCAACCATGCCTTCACCTACATGGCCCAACCAATGCGTCGATGGTTGCATTGGAAATATCACTTCACGTGAGTAGGCCCATGCACTGTTTAACTTAGGAGTAGGAGTAGTGTTTTCTTTCTTGTTTACTTTTTCTTTCTTGTTTGGATTTTTCTTACTTGTTTTTGCTTCATTTTAATTTTGTCCTTTTTTGTTTGGTTTTTTATGCACCCATAAGATTAACTTCCCATGAAACCATGATTGGCTTCTTGAGAGGTGAAGTACAAGAGGACTTCTACAACTATCAACATTTGATTATCTTTCAATTCCCTCTCCTTATGAAGATCTTGTGTTTCTTTTAGTCGATGATACCCTCATGGAAATTATCTTCCATTAAGAGTGAATCTTGGTGAAAACACAACACTTGCACTTTTAACTAGCACCAACTACTCTAATCAGTTTTCTATAGTCAGTTAACCTAGTGAAGTAGAGTAAGGTGAGGGGGAAAACGTTAACAAGTATTTCGGAGATATATATAAACATCCTTCTATAAATTGAAAATTTCTTCTACTCTTAGTAAGTTGAGATCCCTCTTCTACATCACGAAATAAATAAGTACCTATGCACAGTTCTATGAAAAATGAAAAAAGAAACAAGAAAATAAAGGTGAAAGAAGAGAAAGGCTTCATTTGTAGAGAGGTGAAGAAAGTAACTCTATTGAGGTACTATCTAGGCTCACTGGTAGTGGAGAAATTCGCATGTTCCTGAAGTGACTCTATCGGGGTACTACCTAGGCTTGCTGGTAGTGGAGCAACACCATAGATGAAACTTAAACTTTGAGAGTATATATTACTTTTGCATCTATACCCCTCATCCCCAATCAATATAACTTAGATGAATTGGATTGGTATGTGTGCTGACCGATCAGGAGAATTGTAGGAAATACATCCTTAACTCAAGTTAGTAAAGAAGTCATGACGATCAATGAATCAAACAATACTTTCATAGGAGTTACACTTGGTTTACACGAGACAAGGTCCATGTAAAGAGATAGAGTTCTACCAATGTGTCACCAATGTTGTAGCAGCTACAACCACCCTCCAAAATTTTTCCTAAGCTTCATTCAAGAGCCTCCCTACTAAAATCCCAGCAGCTTATCTTACACTGACTAGGTACTCATGCTTTTATTTGAGTTTTATCTTTTCCTTTACAACTTGTATTCGCCTACTTTGTTTGCTATCTAACCACGAGCTCACCTCCCTGCTTGGTTTAAATCTAGTATTAGGCTTGCCTTGGTGATTTGCATAATCCTAGAGGGCAACCAGCCTTGCCCTCAGGAACTGTGCAGTTCAAGCCCACACTGAGTTTCGACTCCAGAATTGTGCAAACCCAACTATGAGCCATTCTTCAGCTGGGAAACTATGTAGAGCCTGAGAGGCAAGCCAAAGCCACTCAACCCAGAAATTACACAGAACCAACTGTGCTCTAAAACTTCTCAGTGCATGAACTAGAGAGTTTCCTGATCCTTCCCAAAACTGCATAATCCTTCCCGGTAGTGCATGGAATTTTTATCAAAAAGTAAGAATCTAAGAGTAAAAGCATCCCTAGGAAGTAGGGATCTATTATTAGTTTCCTAAAGGTGACACATTGCCATCTTTAGAAGTTTCAACAAAGTGTCGTTGTTGTCCTTGATCTCAAGCATACACGTCATGAACTCAATTTTGCTCAAATCTATGTAATGGATGCCTCTAGAGCTCACTCATACATTCGATCATCAAGCTCTAGCTTCCCTAGGAGATCAAGGAGCCTTAAGAGCATTGTCATCGCTTTTCAGAGTGAGTTTTTCTTTTATTGCCTTTTGTTATTTTTTCTCTCTTTTGATTGTTTAGCTTGTGAGAGTGTTGTTTCACTGATTTTGCTGAATGACCTCTAGTGTTTTAACCTTTTTTAGCTTGTAGAAGTGTTGTTTCAAGTTATACATTTCCTTCCCCAAGAGTCGCATGAGTTTTCTCATTTTGGCTCCAACAGTGGTTGTGTGGCGACTCCCTTCACATGCCTCCTTTTCCTTCACTTTGATCCATTAATGTACTTGTTTTACATGCATAGATCTACACTCGTCCTTACATCATCCTTAAGATATTCTTATTTTCACACTCCCCATGGAAAAATCTTTGCTCCCCATGCCCAGATCTCACACTTCACTTCATGCACTGTGTCATATTGGAGATTAAGGCCTTTGCCATGGCTTTTGGAATTGCAAGGAGCCTATCCTGGGCTGCATCTAATTGTGCATTGCATATTCTAGGAGCCAGTCTCCTAGCTTTGTCACTGAGACTATGCAATGACAGTCTCTCCTAGGCCCTGACCCAAACTGAACTGTGCGTTGTGAAGTTCCAGTCATCAAGCTTCCACACTGACTACTACGAAAATGTAGTGTGTAGTTCCCACAGTCAGTCAGTCACCCATATCAGCCAAAATTACACAATTCCTCTCATCAAATGCCCTGGTTCTTGCCTAATCATGCTGTGAAGTTATATTTGTAAGAGCTAATGTTTTCTTTCCATGAGTGTCCTTTATTTCAAATAGGTACCACACTTATGAAGCACTTCTCTCCAATAGTGATTGTACCATGGCGCTAAAGAGAGACCACTGAAATTAGTATTGGGAAAGTGGTTGTGTAAATGCCAATTTACTTGCTAATATCTGCAGAATCCCAACTATTTACAAAAAAGGAATCAACACTAACATGGAAAAAAGAGCAGTAATAGTGGCAGAAGGAATCAATGTAGTACTAGATCAGGGAAAGTGGAAATTGCTAACATAATAAAGGGAGAAAAATTATGCGGAGCGAAAGGACATTCAATCTTCATGCAAGCAGCATTTCTAGTAGAAGCAAAAGGAAGCAAAGGACATAGACAACAAATCAAAGGAAGAGACAAGAGAAGATCTTATGGGTAGCAGAACTAAGATCGCAACAAGAAGAATAAGAATCGAAGGAAGAATGGGAGTTGAGAAGGAAAGAAAAGGAAAAGAAGTAGAAATAGGAAGAAGAACAAAAGAAAGGCACAATGAAATAGAAAACAATGCAAATATAGGTTTATGAGATTGAAAATCCAATAGTTGAGGAAGAGAGTGAATAGATACAGGTTCCCTCACCAAAGTTAAGCACAAGAACTAATTCTAGTTAGAGTTTGACAAGTACATGGAGCAGCTAAGGCGAGATGCCACTAGTGATGACTTGGAGCTAAGCACACCAAACATGTAGAACCACATTGTTGGTTCTGTCATGGTTTACACCATGATGCACATGCTTCAGGATGAGATGGACATAGATTCCAAGACCATATACACAAAAGCTATGGAGGCAAGATTCTTCTATAAAGAAGGTACCATCAAGCAGTTTGGGGACATAATAACATACTACTAATCTTGGCATCAACATGTGAAAGAGAATCATGAAGGAGAGGTTACCAAGTTGGGCTTGCCTCAAACTTTGGAGTCATAGTTTTGTGTCTTGTTAGGAAGTCTCTAGCCTATGTTGTATCATATGGGTACATGTGAAAAATGTATATTATTTGTAAATATTTTGTAACTGAAATTCCAAGTGTCATTAGTGGAATGTGAACAATCACTATGTAATGCAAATATTTATTTGTAAAGAAGTTGAAGAGTCATGAGGGTAGTCAAAGAATCACAATGGGGAATGTCAAGGGTCAACCCACCCTTTGTCATAAATAAAACCTCATAACTCATAGAAGGGGCTTTTGGGAGCCAAGATTTTGGCTAGGCATCTCTTAGAGAAGGCTTGGAGAGTATTGTGACGAGCCTTGTCTTCTCCATAGTGTAGAGGAAGTACATCTCTTTAGAGGAGCAGGCGGTGTTGACTGTAATTTTCCACTATGGGGGCTAGTTGTTGTCAATAGTGTATGTATGGATGGATCTTTCACTTAATAATATAACTGAGCCAACACATTTTCATGCATATGTTGTTATTATGCTTGGACTATTTTGGTTTCTTTAGCAATGTATGTTGTTTAAATTACGCATTTGTGTATGAGCTATTTTGTATGAAATTGTATGGATCTTGTTGAAGACATGTTGCTCGATTAGCCCATAACTTTGGATTGTGGACTATTCTTCTTCCAGCTTGTCATGTCATTCCACTTGTGTGTTACTTTCAGGCTGCGTACTGTTACAGGATTCTAAGGGACCCACTTCCTTTTCCCCTCTATGTGTTAGAACCCCCATGCATCTCACTTGACTTGCTGCAAGCTCACACGCTTGTTTCCGACTAAGTCATCATACTCACCTCTCTGCACTACCGTAGTCAAGGCACTACTTTACTACCCACTGCTAGGACTTCTACTCCAAATGCTCTGAGGTCTAGTTGGGACTTATTACCAAGGAGATCCCTTTAACATGTTGGAGGGTCCAGCACCATCAACATATTAGTAAATGAATGAATGATGAATGTATCACCTAATATATGATAATGTAGGTATTTTCATAAGGAATAAATCCTTCTTGATGAATCTCATAAAGTATGAGACCCTTATGCTTAGATTTGTTGTTATGAATTGTAGATTACATGTTTATGATATGTTTGGCAAAATTCCTGTCATGGCTAGTAGGGTCAGGTCATGTCCTTGTTCAAGTTTTTCATTAGTAGTCTTGTTTACTATGTTACTTATCATTTCTTGAAGTGATAGGGAGTTTTGGGTGGAGGCTTGAGTCCTAGCCCTGAAAAAATTGGCTTATAATCTGGGATTGTTGGCATATAACTACCTAAAAAAGACTACATTCACTTCGAGGCCCTTCTATGGTAGTGATTGGAGGGTATCGGTCACAATGATGGCTTTTCATGGGAGTGAAATGGGTTCTTGGTCAGTAAAACATCAAATTGTCTCAAGGGTTAGGCACCTGGAAGGGTTGGTTATCTCCTGAAGGTTTTGTAGCTCCCAAGGAATATTAGTTTGGTCTTGTATTGTGGGTTCCACTTCCTTAACTATATATGGAGAATTGAATAGCATCATAGTAGCTCTTCGTCACATGTTTAACTAGGTGGACCAGTTAGCTTGGGTAAATATGCGAGGAGGGAGTTACAGAGTGGTACCAAAGCAAGTTTCTTTCTCTTTGGGGAATGTCAAGTTTCTGTTCTCTTTGGGTGTTATCTAATGCCACAGAATGGTATCAAAGCATGGTTCACCCCTTGGACTGGTTGGGTGGAATATGTTGGTTATCCATACATGTCAATTACATATGTGTTCTCTATGCTTATGGTCTATGTGCTTGTTGTGTATGCATGGTGGTGGTCATGGTTGCAATTGTGTCACCATGTGGATGTTGATAATGTTTTTGTTAGAATGTGGTCATCATGAATGTATGTCAGATTTCATTCGTTATGCATATCAGTGCCTACATATTCTTATGCATGCATTTCCATGGCTATGGTTGTCGTGTATGGGCATGTTATATAGTAGTTGGTGTTGTCACACATGATAACTGGATTATGATTAAGATGATGTCTATATACTATTATGATTATGATTATACATATATTTTTCTAATATGGTTGCTCTTACAGTCAAGATATCCTCCCCTAAACTATACTGAGGTATGTGTTTAAGTTGAAATGGTAGACTTGCAGGAAGAAGATCAAAGATGACTAGCAAGATTGTATACTATAGTTCATGAGATTCTCCCTATTGATAAGATGAGAAGAATGGTGGTGGGAACTCTTCTGACTAAGTAGAAATATTGAGAATTTTTAAAGAAAAAATAAGAGGTTGCAAAGAAGATAACAATAGAATCATTTAGGCACAAGAGAAACAGGAAATAGTTAATGCAATAATCCTTCAAAGTTTGTTAGAATTGCAGAGATAGAGATTGCTTAGAATCATGCATCGACATGAGGATAGGACTAATAGGGCATATGGTAGTAGATCTGATGGTCTGCATATGTTGGATAGAGATGACACAGTTAGAGATGGAAGATTCTTTGATACACCAGATAGAAGAGGTGATGGACATAGATTCTATTCTAGTTTTGGTTCTAATATGTACCATGATTGTCATTGTTATCGTCCTTATAGGAGGAATAATATGGGATATTTTCCAGATGATTTTAAGAAACCTAAGCCACCTACATTTGATGGAGATTTGAAGAATCCAGAGGATGTAGAGGCATGGGTGCTCAGTATGAAGAAGTTATTTAAGTTGCATGATTACATGGAGAATATGAAGGTCATAATAGCCATCTTCAACCTCAAAGGTAATGTAGACATCTAGTGGGAAGATGTGAATTGCGTCAGAGACATCAGGACAAAGGATTTGAGTTGGCATGAATTCAAGAGACTTTTCAGGAAGAAATATTTGTTAGAGAGGTACTATGATAGTGGGGCCAAGTTGCTTTATGAGCTAAAGATGGGATCAATGATAGATGAGGAGTATGCGGCTAAGTTATTGGAGTTATTGAGTTATGTATCATATCTTAAGGATGAAAAAGCCAAATTTAAAATATTTGGAAGTGGATTTCCATTAACATTTAGAGATTCGATTGAGTATGATGAGCCTCAGACACTTGAAGAAGTCATTAGGAAATTGAAGCATTTTTATGAATAATCAAAGCATAAGAAAAAATCTCAACAAGGTTGAAAAGGGAAGACAAAGCTAAAGGTAAATGGAAACCAAAGAAAACAAGACCTCAAAATGAAGAATAGAAAGAAAATGTTACACCTTCCAAGAAGTTTAATGTAGCCAGATAGGGACATGAGTCACAGTTTGGCAGACAACAACATAAAGGTGATGGTAAGGGGAAGTTGCAGTGTTGGATATGTGGCAAGGCACATCTCAAAGGTATTTTTCACATAATCATGGTTGTATGCCTCATATTTATAGTGCACAACAAGTGGAAACAATTGGGGATTTTGGTTAGAGCATTCCATGGATCTATGCAACATTGGATGCTAGGTAGAAAGGTCACCAAGCATCTATTATTGAGATGGATGTAAGATTTTTGATAAAGTTTTTTATATTTTTATTGACCTTGGATCTAATTCTAGTTATGTTAATCCTGACTTGGTGGATAATTTGGGTTTGAATAAAGAAGTGAATGCGAAATCTTGGTTAGTGAAGTTGGCTATAGGTACAGAAAAAATAGTTCATCATTGGGTAAGTGCTTGTGCAGTTGAGTTGAATGGTATGCCTAAATCAATGTTGGATTTGTGTTATATTCTTTCCATGACTATCCCCATGTGTGACACAGGGTTTTAGAGGGGGCTAGAAGCAACCCCTTTTGGGGGTTTTGAGGGTGGCTGTAGCCCCCCTTTACGGGGTCTAGGGCAGTGCCTTGAGATTTTTTTTTAGACCCTATATTAGGTGGCCGAACCTACCTATGGTATTGTTCATGGCTTTCGCACATGGTTTTGCGCATGATGGTTTTCTGCCCATGGTATTTTATAGATCCAGTCAAGGTAACAATGGTTATGTTCTAATCCAGGGTTAATGGATTGTGGTTTATATATGATTTAGCATATATATACATATATATACATATATCATATTCTATCTATCTATATCTATATATATATATATATATATATATATATATATATATAATATATTATATATATATATATATATATATATATATATATATATATATTATAATATATATATATATATATATATATATATATATATATATATATTATATATATATATATATATATATATTATATATATAATATATATATATATATATATAATATATATATATATATATATATATATATATATATATATATATATTGTTACATTGAAAGGAAGATAATAAAAAATCATATGGTAGTCCATATTTTGTGATCTAAGGAAAAATCTATGTGTATTTTCTTTTTTTTCTTGCCATTTTATATTTTCTACTTTTGAAGAATTTTTTGCAGGTAATTTCGATACAAGGTTAAAACCTACAATAAATGCATTTAAATGTACTTTTGTTGGGATCATACAATATGCTTCTAGGTATGGATTGGTTGTATGTTCATAGGACTAAGGTGGATTGTTATGAAAAGGCTATTGATGCTTGGATGACAACATGGAACAAAGGATCTTGCAAGGTAAGAAGAAGGTAACATTAGTTAGAATGACTACAACTATGCAGGAAAAGCGCAGTTACAAGAAAGTGTGTGTGTTGTTTGCAGTGCATATTTCTAGTGATAACAGTAAGAATTTTGAGGATGGGGAGGTATTGAATAGGTACTAGATTTTAGAGCAGTTTCAGGATGTATTTCCTATAGATATTTCTGTGTTTCTATCTCACAGAGAAATGGACTTATCTATTGAGTTGGTATGAGGGGAAGCACCAACTTGAAGGCACCTTAAAATATGAGCACAGTAGAGTTAGTAGAGTTGAAGTTGCATTTAAAGGAAATGCTTGATAAGGGGTACATTAGGCCAAATGCATCACCTTGGGGCGCACCAATATTTTTTGTCAATAAGAAGGATGGTACTCTCAGATTGTGCATTGGTTGCACATAGTTGAACAAGGTGACCATCAAGAACATGTATATTTTCTAGAGGATTGATGACTTGTTTGACTAGTTGAAGGGAGAAGTAGTTTTCTCGAAGATTGACTTGAGATATGGATACCATCAGGTACACATTAAAGAAGAGGACATATATAACATTGCTTTTCATACAAGGCATGGGAATAAGGATTTTTTTGTAGTTCCATTTGGTTTGAATAATGCTCCAACTACTTTTATGTGCTGGATGAATAGTGTGTTGCATATTTAGCTAGACAAGTTTTTCGTTACGTTGATTAATAATATACCGGTATATTCTAAGAATGAGGAAGAGCATGCTGAACATTTCGTAGAAGTGTTCAAATTGCTGAGAGAACATCATTTGTATGCTAAACTTAGTAAATGTAGTTTCTTTTAGATAGGGTTACATTACTTGGGTCATTTGGTTTCCAAGGAAGGTGTAGAAGTGGACCCAGAAAAGTTAAGATCTAGTATGGAATGAGCATCTCTAAGGAATGTGGATGAGGTAAGATCATTTACGAGGTTAACAGGTTATTATAGGAGTTTCATTAAGAACTTCTCTCAGACTGCATATCCTATTACGTCATTGCAGAGGAAAGGTAAGAAATTTTAATGCATAGAGGAATGTGCAACAAGTTTTGAGCAGTAGAAGTAGTCATTGACAAATGCTCTAGTTTTAAAAATTGTAGATTTAGACAAAGAGTTTTTTATATGTACATCTACTTGTAAGAGGGTATTTGGTGGAGTCCTAATGCAGTAAGGATAGGTGGTGTGTTATGAGTCACGAAAATTGAATGAGAATGAACAAAATTATCTGACACATGAAGTTGGCAACAATCATCCATGCATTGAAGATGTGGACATACTATCTTCTTGGTAGGAGGTTAGTATTAATGAGATATCATAGTGAATTGAGATATCTATTCGATCAAGTGAATCTGAATGCTAGGCAATCTAGATGGTTGGCCATGATTACTGAGTTTGACTTTGAGATCAGGTACACAAAAGGTAAGGAGAATAGGGTTGCAGATGATCTTCGAATAAGACTGCATATGAATCATATAACAGTTATGATTTCTTCTAAAACATATTTATAAGATTTAATCTTGTAGGAAGGACAACATGATGATAGGTATAGGTATCTTATGCAGAGTTTGTAACAGGGTATAGGTGAGTAGGATGTGTATTATCATCTTAGAACATATGATTGGTCGGATTTAGGGACAAGATATATGTACATACAACATTGAGCTCAAGAAGCTTATTTTGTGATAATTTCATGCTAAACCATATTCAGGTCACCCAAGATACTAGAAGACATTGATAGTGGTGAAGAAGTTCTATTATTGGACGAATTTGAAGAAGTGGCATAATTTGTGGCTACATGCTTGGATTATCAATAGGTAAAATCGAAGTGTAACCATGTAGGTGGATTACTACAACTCATTCTGATTCTAGAGTGGAAATGGGAAGTCATTTCCATGGATTTCATCATAGGTTTGTTGAGGACATATTGACAACATGATTCCATCATGGTTGTGGTGGACATGTGAGAAATGTAACATACTTCATTTCAGTGAAGTATACTTATTCATCTAATGATGTAGCACACATCTTCATTAGAGATGTAGTGAGGTTGCATGGTGTTTCAAAGAAGATTGTGTCAGAAAGGGATGTTGATTTCACTTCTATGTTTTGGAAAGAGTTTTTTTTACAGTTTTGGGTACAAATTTAGCCTTCAACAAAACTTATCATCCACAGATAGATGGAAAAATAGAGAGGGTCAATAGGGTTTTGGAGGACATGTTCAAGATGTACGTGATGCATCATTAGTGAAGGTTGGAAGAGTATCTTCCATTGGTTGATTTTTCTTACAACAATGGGTATTAGGAGTTGCTAAGGATGAGTCTGTTCAAGGCACTGTATGGCCGAGTTGTAATACTCTCATCGATTCGAGCGATCTAGTGAATAGGACGTTGATAGTTCCTGGCATGTTGGCAGATATGGAATATGAAATGTAAATAATCAAGAAGAATCTGAAGGCAACACAAGATATGAAGAAAAGTATGTAGACCAAAACAGGATATTTAAGGACTTTTTAGTTGGGGAACACATGTACTTGTGCATCAACCCCAAGAAGAGCTCCTTCAGGATTGGGTCATGTGCTAAGTTGGCACCTCAATTTTGTGAACCTTTCAAGATTCATGAGAGGCTTGGACTAGTATCCTATCAACTTGTGCTAACTCCAACAATGAAAGTCCATGATGTTTTCCATGTGTCATTTCTTAAGAAGTATGTTAGATATGTTGATAATGTGATTGAATGGTCTGTATTTCAAGTGGAGCTAGAAGGCAAATTCCAACTGAAACCTTAATGTAATTTTCAGAGAAGGATGCTCGTACTATAGAACTGAGAAATCAATAAGGTTAAAGGTAGTGGAAGAACTTTAGGCCCAATGAAGCTACATGGGAGATGGTTGATCAAATGTGGACTATGTATCCTTCTCTAGTCACTGGCTGAGCGGATGTCTTTTGGCATATGTTTTGGTGTGATGTTTTGGTAAATGTATATATGTATATGGATGTAAATACCACCATGAGTTGTGTTATAAAGCTCCAACAAGCGGTATGTGTGGCATGTCATTATGGTTGTCATGTTGGTTGCTTCTCAATAGGTTGATTATTGTAAATACTACATCTAGTAAGTTATAAATGTCAATGGGTAGTATGTTTTTATTTTTAGTGGTATTGCTAGTTGTAGGTGTCATTGAACATCGAGGACGGTATTTCCCCAAGGGGGAGGGTTCTATAAAAACCATGGTGAAAAATCCATGTAACAAAATTAATAAAAGAAAAAAATAAGACCAAGGTCATGGGGACATGTATTCCAAGCTAAATGTTAGGCAAATAATCCTAGTTTGGGTGTTTATTTGGTTTATTATGGCTAAGGAAATTAGTAAAGGAAAACACAAATTCTTTGAAAAGAAAAAGTGCCATTAATTGGAATTGTATTAATGAAAACAATGGAAAATAGGAGAAAAGGAAGGTGAAAGGTCACAAGTTGCATGTGAGGAGGAAAATCAAGGAAAATAATGGAAATTGAAGAAAATAGAGGCCTCATTAATAAAAAGGCTTCTGAGGATCGGTTCAAAACCTTTTTGTTAGTTTTATTTTGCAGCTCTCTGTTTATTCTCTCCACTCTCTCATACTCTTGTATACTTAGAGTATTCTTGGAGTACTCTAGCATTGGAGGAAAGAAGGAAAAGGAAGGACAAGAAAGAAAAGGGAAGAAAATATCAAGCAAGGAAGAGCATGTATCTAGGTGGATGTTGGTGGCCATGTATATTTGACTTGGATCCCCGCCATTTTTCTTTTCATTTTCCTTAATTGTAGCACAACTTGGTATTTTTGGCATTTTTTTGGGTGTTAAAGTTTTGGAGCCATTTTGAGGGACTAAAAGACATTTTTAGGGAAAACAAAGAGATCGGAAAAGTCCCAATCAAATCCGCTTACTTGTTTTTTGCCTATTATTCGAGATATTTGAAAAGAGGTATTATGTTTAGGGCCTAGTGATCTTGAGGGGATTGTGGTAAATCCTGGTTGTATTGATGAGGGTCTCAGGCCTAGGAATCCCTTGGTGGATATATGGTAAAGCCAGAGGAAGCCTTGATTGGTTCTATTTTGAGTCCCATATTCATGCTTGGAATATGACACGGGGGTGATTGGTTGAAAGAAATATTTGGTTCAACCCAACATATGATCGGGTGGTATGTGAGAGTCCCTGGCTTGGTTGAATTTTGCATATATTAGTAAAAGCTCTCTTCCTCTTGTTTTCCTCTTGTTCTATCATTTTTACTCTATTAATTATATGTTGGTTTTAAGCATGGTTTTATGACAAATCTTAGTCATGGATCTTATCATGTTTTTATTAGTAAATGAATGAACAATGAATGTAGGAACTAATAGATGATAATGAAACTATTGTGAGAAGGCATCGATCCTTCTTGACGAATCTCAGAAGAGTATGAGCCCCCTATGCTTAGATATGTTGTTATGACCTATAGATTACATGTTTATGATAAGTTTCCTGTCATTGATAGTAGGGGCCATGTCAAGTCCTTGTTCATGTTTACATAATTAGTATTGCTAACAATGTTATTTATCATGTCTGGAAGTCTCATGGAGTTTTGGGTAGATGCCTAAGTCGTAGTCCTAAAAAAGTGGTTCAAAATCTGGGGTCGCTGCCACAGAACTACCTAAAAAGGATAACAATCACTTGGAGGTGTTGTTGTGGGAGTAACTCGATGGTCTTAGTTGCTTTGATGGCTTATCATGGGAGTGAATAGGGCTCTAGTTCAGTAAAACATCAATTTCTATTAAGGGTTTTGCATGTGTAAGGCTTGGTTGTCTCTTAAAGGTTTTGTAGCTCCTAAGGAAGGTCAGATTGACCTTGTCTTGTTGGTTCCACTTCCTTAACTACATGGTGAGTTGAGTCAAATCATAGTAACTATTTGTCACATGTTTACCTAGTGGACTGGTTAGCTTGGGTAAAAGTGGGAGGAGGGTGTTACAACTGTGCTTACAACCATCTTTATAAAGAAGGCATTGCAACCTTACCGCTATAATTATATTGTTAACTCATCTTAATTACATTGGTGATGGCGATAGGTCATGGTTGCATGTATTTTTTCATTATTTACTAAGTAGATGGTGTCATCAAACTCCATTATGCTTTAGTCAGACAATTCATATTCTCCATTAATTTTAACTCTATTATTGCACACTCGCTATGCGGATTTCTCCTTGAAATAATTAGTCTAAGTATGATATTTTTATTTTTCAAATTGAATCTCCATATCATTTCATTCTTTGCATCACCATCTTTAAAATCTTCTATTTCCTATCTTACAATATTATTATTCCCCATAATTTTTATTGAGCTTCATTTATAAAAAAACTCTTCTCATATATAGTGTTATAATTCCCTTGAACCTGTAACAAAAAAAGTAATGTTTTATGAAAAACATCACATATTAAATATCATAATTAACTTAAATGATATTTAAAGCATATATTTTAGAAAAATTGAACACCAATATATTATTATAAATTTGATGAAAAGCCTTGATATGTTGTATAACTGTCTTCAACAATATTCAAAATTTATACTTCCAAAAATTTAATATTAATATATTATATTTACTTTATCTAAATTAATAATAACATAGTAACTATCAATATTCCACTCATTGAAGACAATCTAATATCCTAATGAATAGATGTTAGGATATTCTGACA
Source organism: Pinus taeda (assembly GCA_000404065.3). Lineage (NCBI taxonomy): Eukaryota > Viridiplantae > Streptophyta > Pinopsida > Pinales > Pinaceae > Pinus > Pinus taeda. The sequence continues at coordinate 34,306 of APFE030680584.1, forward strand.
CATAGGAAATAGTTAAGTACAACTTAGTCTAGTGTAGAGTTAGGTAAAGTGTGTTTCTTTACTATGTACTTTTGTAATTTACAATCTGATGGTCACGATATGTTCTAGACATGAAGTGATCCAACGGTTCATTCTCTCCTCGGTATTACCGACACTTGATCTATGGCTTAACACTCGATTGGTCCATGATCTCTATTTAAAGAGCATGGAGGGTCATTTGTAGGCTAACCATTCATGAGAGAAGCTTATGTAAATTTTCTTTATTTTATTAATAAATTTTCTGAAGTGGTCGTGTTGGCTCAGGCCATGGACTGTTTCCCTCTTTGAGGGTTTTAACCATGTCAAGAATACCGATGTCCTTTGGTGTTCTATTTGAGGAACTTACCTTATCAATTCCCACATGGTATCAGAGCAATTTGAGGGTCGCATCCATTGGTGATCCAAATCTGAAACCGGTACAACTGCATCTGACTGTCATTTCCTAGATCTACTATTTCTGACTGCTTTCGGGCCAAAAGGACTGCTCTATTGTGTTAAGAGCATCTGTTGCAGTGAGGAACCCCTTTCCTTTCTCGCGAAAAGGTTTCTGGTAGCCCTAGCTATGTCATTTTTAAGATCTAGAGGTAAACAATATTTATTTGGAGTTCTAGCTATTCATCTCTCTATTTATTTCGAGTTTATTTAGCTCTCTGTTTTTTATGACCGGATCTATACCTTTCATTTTTGTGTATGGTATTTTCCCTGCAACCTGTGCGATCTAGGAAAATAAAAAATAGAAAGGAAGGATTTATCTCATGCGTATGCTCTTTTCCGCCACGCCTTAGTGTGATATTGGAAAATTAGAAACATTGAGGAAAATATTTAGTTTCCTGCTAAAACTAACTTCAAGCCGCAAGGTTTGTTTTTTTGTATGTCCATGTTAGGTTTTCTGGTTTTTGTTTTGTAGGCAAAAAAATAGCTTTTTCAAGTGAGCACACACCCCAAAGCTTCAGGGACTTAAAAAAACAAAAAAACAAAATAAAACAAAACAAAAAAAAAGCCCGCTTCATCTTTTCCAAAAATTACTAACCTTTTAAACTAGCTCACTTGGTCCAAAGTTACCTACTTCCTCTTTTCCAAAAATTACTAACATTTTAAACTGGCTCACTGGGTCCAAAGCTACCTTATGAGAATAGCGGTCTCGAGTTCAAGTCTTTCTTTTTCTTGAGTTACCTTTTCAAAAAGCACATGTAACTTATGCTTTAAAGTTAATTTATGTAAAAGTGTTCTCACCCATTAGGAAAAGTGAGTCACTTGTAATTCTAAAGTATCTTTATCTTTCATTTAAATTACAATTTAGTGGGTAGCTCATAAAGTACTATTGTAAAAGTGACTTTCACTTATTTATAAAATTGAGTCACATAATTTTTTTTAAAGTGAGCTAATTAGATTAAGTTTGGAAAGGGGGTAGATTTTTTTTTTTTTAAATATAACATTATCATTCATTTCCACACATTCACGCACTTCGTCAGCATCTTCAAAAACTTTTCTTCAAAAATCCATAACTTCCTCATCTGGAAGCTGGTTTTATAGACTTTTTTTTAATTAGCCTAATTTTTTGAGATCTTTCCATTGGAACACTTAGTTTCAGAATCTAAAGCTTCAGTTTCTATTAAAATGGAAAGTCCATGCCAAGTTATTCTTGACAGCACCAACAACTTCCAATGGTGGTCCTACATTGTGAATTTACTTAGCAGTAAAGGTCTTTATAGAATAACCTCAGGCCAAGAACCCAAACCTCAAGATGAAGATAAGGCAGCCAAATGGGAAAATAGCCAAGATCAAGCACGTGGGTTGATAGAGATGTCTATTTCTCCTGACCTTAGATTCCATATCGCAGAACTTGATACTCCTAATGAAGCAATGAAATAGCTCACTAAAGTTTTTGGAATTAAAAATAAAATTAAAGCTCATCAACTCGAAAATGAGTTGCTTACATTGAACCCCAATAATTTCTCTCCCATTGAATATTTTTTGTCCAAGTTCAAGACCCTTAGACTTCTCTTGGAAGGTCTTAAGGTTAAGAAAGAAGATGGTAGCCTTATCTCTTCCATTCTTACTATGTTGGGACCAACATACTCTGTGTTTGTTTCCACCTTCCATTCTACTAGAGAAGCCTTTATTTCTCAAGGACAAGACTACAAGTCCCCCTCTTTTGATTCCTTTTGTGATTCTTTAATAAGAGAACAAGAAAAGTTGTTATATCTTGGTCTTCTTAATATTGGAAACTCTTCTAAGAAAGCTTTATCTGCCGAGCTGCAACCAAATTCAATGAATCCTAAGAAGCATTATCCTAAAAAGAATGGTCCTAAACCAAGCAAGGGTCCTAAGCAATTTCAGCCTCAAAATGAAAAATCATTTCCACAAAAGGATAAGGCAAATAAAAACAAAGGGAAGAAGACTGATCGACATTGCCACTTTTGTAATCGAGATGGCCACTTAGAATCCTTGGAAGCAACAATGAAGAAGCATAACATCCATTTGGAGCACTCTTCAACTTAAACTTTTGTAGGTTTTAACCTGTATAGAAATTACCTACATACGAATTCTAAAACACAGAAAATAAACAACGTGAGAGCATAACAGATAAAACACAGATACATAGAGGTTTTCCCATGGATCCCAAAACTAGGACTACTAGCTTGATTTTTCATTATGTTCCTTTCAATGTTACAATACATATTTATATAGGCCAAAGCATCCAATACCATGGACCCAAAACCATGGACTGAAAACCACCGCATCCAAAACCATGTGCGAAAATCATGCACAAAACCATAGGTAGGTTCGCCCAACCTAATATAGATAGAGTGGGGTTACTTACACCCCTCAAACCCCCCATTACTCCCCCCACTATGCAATCGATGCAACGAAGGGGTAGCTTCACCCCCCTCTAACCCCCCGGTTCACTATGTGGGCTACTCATGGAAAGAATAATACAACCCAACATTCTCCCACTTGTAGTTTTCTTTCCATAGGGGGCCACAAGAGAGATTAGTCAGTTATCCAACCCTGCAATGCCCATTGTTTCTCTAGAACAAGAGAACTTCTTAGAGCTCACAGATTCTTTCAATGCATCTGGAGTATTCTTGAAAGTGTCCACCTTTACTAGCAACACCTTTTTGTCTTCTATCATATCTCTCACAAAGTGATACTGAACATCAATGTGCCTTGTCTTTGAATGGTAAGCAGGGTTCTTTGCTAGGAAAGATGCACTTTAGCTATCATGGTCTATCCTTATATCTCCCTGTATTAACACCATACTTGAACACAATCTTTGCAACCAAACTGCTTCCTTGCTTGCATGAGTGGCTGCCATGTATTCTGCCTATGTAGTTGATAGTGCCACTACATATTGTTTCTTACTCATCTAATTGACTGCACCTCCAAATAGGTTAAACACATACCCACTTGTAGATCTTCTCTGATCCAGAACTCCAGCCTAGTCCACATCAATAAAACCACAAATATCCAAAACTTTGTCCAATCCTAGTCTTCCTTAGTAGCACGAACCATAATCACTAGTGCCACACAAATACCTAAAAACTTGCTTCACTATTGTCCAATGCTCCTTCCCTGGTTTTGACATAAACCTGCTTAATACTCCCATTGCATGTGCAATGACTGATTTAGTATAGACCATCGCATACATCAGGCTACCAACTTCACTTGCATATGGAACACGGGAAATTTCCTCTTCCTCTTCTTGTGTCTTGGGACACTGTTCAGCAGATACCTTTACACCTACAGGAATAGGAACCTTCACCTGTTTACTATCTTGCATATTAAATCTCTACAATATTGTCTCAACACACTTCCTTTCGTTTAACTAGAGCTTCCTCTTTGCCTGATCTCTTTTAATTTCCATGCCCAAAATATAGTTTGCAGCACCAAGATCTTTCATGTCGAATTTGGAGGACAATTGGGTCTTCAAATCTTCGATAATTTCTTTGTGATTTCCAACCAACAACATATCATCCACATACAAGACCAAATAAATAACATGGTCACCAACTAATTTAAAATACACATAGTGATCTGCTTTGCTTCTGGTGAAGCCAATTCCCCGTATAAATGTATCAAATTTATGATACCATATCTTTGGTGACTATTTTAACCCATACAAAGACTTCTTTAACTTGCATACTAGTTCTTTTTTACCCTTCACTACAAATCCTTCAGGTTGCTTCATGTAGATCTCCTCTTCTAGATCCCCGTGAAGTAATCTTGTCTTCACATCCATCTGTTCTACCTCAAAATCAAAAGTAGCAACAACAGATAAAAGTAATCTAATAGAAGCTACCTTGACGATAGGAGAAAAAATATCACCAAAATCAATTCCCAGCACCTGGGAATAATATTTTGCTACCAACCGAGGTTTTTATTTCTCCACCTTTCCTTCTACATTTGTCTTCTTCTTGAGCACCCATTTTCTGCCAATGGGTTTGCTTCCAGCCAACAACTCCACCAGATCCTAAGCCTCATTTTTGTGCAGAGATTCCATTTCATCAACCATGGCCTCTTTCCAGAGTTTTCCATCCTCTGAATCTATTGCTTCCTTCATAGTTCTGGGATCATCATTAGTAATAGATAAAGCAAAATTTGAACATAAAGCAAATGGACTATACCTTTCTGGTTGCCTTCTTTCTCGAACTGAACTTCTCACACCCAGAGTTTGTGGCTCTTCATCTTCTGATTCCTCCTCTACTGTAGAGTCTGATTCTTCCTCCTTTAGCTCAAACTCTATCTTCTCAAGTTCCTTTGGTTGGAATTCATGTTTAATAACATCTTTCACCTCTCTAAACAC
>APFE030680584.1:39171-51727 GCA_000404065.3 Pinus taeda
CATCCAAATACCCTCAGATGTGAAAGAGAAGGTTTCTTACCAGTCCATACCTCTTGTGGAGTCTTATCCTCCAATGCTAATGAAGGTGATCTATTGACCAGGTAACATGTTGTCTCCACTACCTTCGCCTAGAATTCTAGTCCTAACCCAGCACCACTGAGCATGCTTCTTTCCCTTTCCATCAATGTCTTGTTCATTCTTTCTGCAACTCCATTTTGCTGTGGTGTATATGGAGTAGTCTTCTACTGTGCTATACCACACTTCTTACATAATACTTCAAATTCCTTACTGCAAAACTCTCCATGGTTATATATCCTCAGCACCTTTATCTTCTTCTCTATCTAGTTTTCGACCAGTGCCTTAAATTCTTTAAACCTATCAAAGACTTCAGATTTCTTCTTAAGGAAATATATCCATGTATTCCTTCAGAAGTCATCTATAAATGATACATAGTGTTAGAGTCGGTCTGTTTATCCCTCCGTCAGAGATCATTTCGCTTATTGGATTTCATTTCTAGGTGTCTCATTCATCCATTCATCTACATTCCATTAGGGAGCATGCCATTATTTGATGGAAGGGCCTTGTCATTTATCCCCCTCATGCCTTATCCTGTTGGCTCAGGTCTGTTCATCAAATCAATTTTAAGGTTATTTACAGTCCTGTTTGATGTCTAGGTCAGCAAAGAGTTATTTTAGTCATTAGGTCTAGGGTTTAATGCCATCAGGCTAGAGGGAGGATCAGAATAAGTTTTTATCACAAAATTTCGTTGTTATATTGCTTGATCATGACTTTTCTTTAAAACCCTGTTTTGAAGAAAGTCGTCATTTTGTTCTTTGTAATAAATGCCATGTACATTTTTCAAGTTTCCAGTTGTCAAAATATTCAGGCAGCTCTGGTCACCTTGCCAAGTTTCAGTAGCTCCTATCCCTGCAAAAAAATCAACCAAGAAGCCATCATTTCAGCCAAAAGTCAAATGGAAACAAGGAAAACAAAGTGATAAGTAAAGTGCCAAAGTCTGCAAAATTAGAGAGAAAGTTTGCCAAATCAAAAATCCGTAAGACATCAGTAAGAGTCAACACTCCATATACATGCTAAAGACATCAGTAAGAGTCAAGACAAATCAAGGAACTGAAAACAGAGTTTAGAAGCCGAAATTGTGTTGAAGATTAGTGCGCGGCGCATTGGAGGAGCGCGGCGTACTGGGCGCCTCCGCATAGTGTAAATTTACTCCAGTGCGGTGCACACAGTCTGCGCGACGTATTCGGCTGGTGCGCGGCGCACAGAGCCAAAACCAAATTTTTTCCACTGTTTTATGAAATTACAAATCGACTTAACTTCCTATGATTCAAATAATTTTGTGAGCCCTTACAATTGCTTGTGAAAAGTGTCGGTGTGGTTCGAAAGGAGGCATTGACTTTCTTGTATCAGTGACTAATTAGATGATTGAGAAAAAATGCGTTGGTAAAAATGGTATGCATAGCCAGTGGAAACTACATTTATAGGCTCTTAACTTTTATACCATCCGGTCAAATTATCAAAAAATGGTGACACAACTAATTTCTTCAAATTGAAAGCATGAAGAGCTTATTTTAAGCAAATGGATATGTGTTCACTGGTATTGAAGGAGATATTGTTGAGCTTAGCAAATTTGCATCTGGGACAGTTCATTTACAATGCGTTTTTCCCTTCACTAAAGGCCAAATCTCCATTCAAAGCTATTTTTGATAAAAAGTTGGTTTTCATTCAAACGGAAATGTAAAGTGAAAAGTCAAAGACCGGAGCTTAAAATAAAGTGTAGATATCTACCATGGTAGAGAAGTAGGATTTGATTACCTATTTTTGACTTCAGTTATGATTCAAAGGGTCTACAGCTATAGTTTCTGCCTCTCCATTGGTCATCAACAAATTTGAGTAGAAAATGTAACATTGCTCCTTTTTAGAAACATATAATTGGCTCTTCAGCTTTTGTTTGTTAATGATGATTAAACAATCCCTTATTTTTGGTTGATCTGTTTTCTCATACTTGAGTTTGTTTATTATATTCAAAATCATTTGTAAGGGGTCTGAGTTCTGGGGAAAAATTGTGGAAGAAAAACTTAGCGCTTCACTGTACAGTTTTAGCAGAGAATTAATGAAATGATGCAGCTCTAATTTATGAGATTCATGTGGTGTGAGTTTAGCATATGTATTTTCTTTCTGTTTCATATGTATCTTGTTATGTTTTACCATTCCTTCATAATCATTTCTAGTTGAATGCTTTTAAGTAAGAAAGGTAGAATCCAGTTTATTGCTCTGCCTTGGGAAAGCATTCATGCTCTGTGTGTCTTCTTCTATTTGAAAAGGATTCATTATATATGCCCTTTTCAGCCTCTCAACTGTATTTTCACTCCATATTATTTCAATTTGATTGCTAAACCTCCCGCCTATCTTGCCCCATGAAATACTCTGTGTCATTGATTTAATCTCGCAGCTCATGCTATTCTTTGTCCCATACAGCCCTGAAAACTTAGTCATTAATTAAACTACCTCTTTCATATTTATCTACTAGCCTAAAATTAGTATCCATTTTAAGTCATCTCAGACCCTATTGAGTATTTTTACTGAGTTGACCCAGAGAGAGCCCTCTCCTATCCTTGTAGGGCTAGCTATGAGGCTGAGCGTAGTATGGTGTTATCTTGAATCCTGCCTTCCTTCAGCCTAAGGCAGATTTGAGCTCTAACATAGTGGCGAGTCCACTGGGGAAGAATTAGTTTGCTTGTTGGTGTTGTTTGATTTATAGCTACAGACGGAGCTTGAGGTCATGCCAGGTAGCCTTCGAACTGCTCTTGTTCTGCAAGTGCATAGTAGATAAACGCTGCTTCAGTCAATCTTCGGTTTAGCTTGTAGTCGTAACACTTAACTTATAAATTGCCCCAGTACATGTAATCAAGTTTAGATCTGATGGTTGATGGTGGACAATGATCAGACGCTAGAAAGGATAAAATCCTTCACCTGGCGACTCCACTCACTGAAAAATCTAGAAATCAATCCTTCATGGTGACTCCACTGCAGCAAGATTAGTAGCTTTAAGATTTTCAAGATGGAACGGGTTGCAAGAAGATACGCTCCTATGAGCCGAGATCACATCCCAGGTTTTCCGAATAAAATGCCCAAGGTGGATTGGCTTCAGAATTTGCCTTTGTTCAGAAATGTGGAAGGTAATGACGTTGCTCTTCATCTGGTGAAATTTCACATTCATGTGCATAAATTAAAGATCGTTTTTCCTGAAGACTGTTTGATGAAAATGTTTATGGCTACTCTCGAAGATGAAGCCCAATCTTGGTATGAAAGTTTGCCACCTGCTTCTATTTATTGTCTAAAAGATTTTCATACAATATTCTTTGAAAGGTATAAAGAATCTTGTCCATCCTTAATATTAGTGCAAAATTGTTGTGAACACGTTAGTAGTTTCATTGAATATCTTGAGACTTTTTATGGAGATAATGAATTGATCGACGAAGAAATCATGGAAGCATTGTATGAAAATTCGTTTCAGCAGCACACAGAAATCTTAGAGGATACTTATCAAGATCAGCAGGTTGAAGATTTCTATATGGCTGAAAATGATGAAAGAGAAAGTTTCATTTCAGATCTGTCCATAGAAGAATGCAACATGCAGGGAAGTCAAGTTTCAATTTCAGAATGTGATAACGTCAAGTTAGCTATTTCAGATCTAGATTCAGATTGTGATGACTAAGAATACCTTGTGCTGAATCTTATGAAGGAGAGCTTTGCCATTGAGATCATAGACAAAGTTATTGATCCAAATATTCTTATTTCATCAAAACAAAGGGTTCATGAGGAGGTAATCCAGTCATTTCATGAAAAACAAGATGAGATCTTTGTTGAAGTAAGTGAAAAAGTTTCCTTGGATGAATCATTGGTAGATGATAGAAATGATAGTGTTGAGCATCAAGAATCAGTTGAAGTTTCTTTTCGTATGATTGATGAATGTAATGAGGAAAATGATAATCTAGTTGTTATATCATATGAAGATGATCAAAAATATATATTGACTACAGAAGATCCAAACATTCAGGACTACCTTTTAGATTCTTCTTCATATGTCTCATGTTTTGAAATGTTTTTCCAAGAGGAGATCTACTCATCTACTTGTTCAGAATTTTTTGAGGACCAGGAACATATTTTTATTGAAGTACATTATGAAGGAAGATGAGAATCAAAAGAAAAAGACACCTTGTTTCTTCAGCAGGAGGTAAATCCTCATGTTTTTCAATATCCTCTGGCAAATCTATTGTAGTCAACAGTGAAGGTGATTATTGCAGTATTCAATGAGGAATGAGATCATGGTCAATTATGTTTTTGGATGCCCAGTTACCAGTATTTATTGTTGACCAGAAGATCTGATCAGGAGAATCAATCAAGGAGGCATCTGCTTGATTGGTTACATTGGAAAACACACTACACATGATTGTACATATTCCATTAGCAGGCAGTTGGTTTTCATCATGATTTGAAATCCTCAAATATCGATGGTCTGTTGCCATTTAAAAAGCTTTGTAAGTACTTGTGTTAAATAGGTCTTGAGTCATTCTAGTCAGTTTCAACATAGTTTCAGTTAAAACTGAAGGTCTGATTTCAGTTTTGGTGTGTTAGATGTTTGAGTTATTTATGTATCAAGTTTTAGTCGGATAAATTGAGTCAAAAGTGATTTCTCGAAATAATGGACTCCATAGCCCAATGGATGAAGGCACTATCTGCTCTCCCAAATATCTGTAGTTCTTGGCACCTCCAAGGAGCCACCATCCCCATTGGAGCCAATGTTAGAGTCGATATGTTTATCCCTCGGTCAGAGATCATTTTGCTTATTGCATTTCATTTTTAGGTATCTCATTCATCCATTCATTTGCATTTCGTTAGGGAGCATGCCATTATCTGACGAAAGGGCCTTGTCATTTATACCCCTCATGCCTTATCTTGCTGGCTCAAGTATATTCATCAAATCAATTTTAAGGTTATTTACAGTCCTGTTTGATGTCTAGGTCAGCAAAGAGTTATTTTAGTCATTAGGTCTAGGGTTTAATGCCAGCAGGCCAGAGGGAGGATTAGAATAAGTTTTTATCACAAAATTTTGTTGTTATATTGCTTGATCGTGAATTTTCTTCAAAACCCTGTTTTGCAGAACGTCGTCATTTTGTTCTTTGTAATAAATGCCATGTACATTTTTCAAGTTTCCAGTTGTCAAAATATTCAAGCAGCCCTGGTCACCTTGCCAGGTTTCAGTAGCTCCTATCCCTGCAAAAAAATCAACTAAGAAGCCATCATTTCAGCCAAAAGTCAAATGGAAACAAGAAAAACAAAGTTATAAGCAAAGTGCCAAAGTCTGCAAAATTAGAGAGAAAGTTTTCCAAATCAAAAATCCGTAAGACATCAGTAAGATTCAACACTCCATATATACGCCAAAGACATCAGTAAGAGTCAAGACAAATCAAGGAAGTGAAAATAAAGTTTAGAAGCCGAAATTGTGTTGAAGATCAGTGCGTGGCGCACTGGGCAACTGGCGCGGCTCACTGGAGGAGCGCGGTGCATTGGGCACCTCTGCACAGTGTAAATTTACTCCAACGCAATGCACACAGCCTACGGGGCGCACAGAGCCAGAACCAAATTTTTTCCATTGTTTTATGAAATTACAAATCGACTTAACTTCCTATGATTCAAATAAGTTTGTGAGCCCTTACAATTGCTTATGAAAAGTGTCGGTGTGGTTTGAAAGGAGGCATTGAGTTTCTTATATCGGTGACTTATTAGATGATAGAGAAAAAATGCGCTGGTAAAAATGGTATACACAGCCAGTGGAAACTACATTTATAAGCTCTTAACTTTTATACCATCTGCTCAAATTATCAAACAATGGTGACACAACTAATTTCTTCAAATTGAAAGCATGAAGAGCTTATTTTAAGCAAATGGATATGTGTTCGCTAGTATTGAAGGAGATATTGTTGAGCTTAGCAAATTTATAGCTGGGACAGTTCATTTACAATGCGTTTTTCCCTTCACTAAAGGCCAAATCTCCGTTCAAAGCTATTTTTGTTAAAAAGTTGGTTTTCATTCAAATGGCAATGTAAAGTGAAAAGTCAAATACCGAAGCTTAAAATAAAGTGTAGATATCTACCACAGCAGAGAAATAGGATTCGATTACCTATTTTTGACTTCAGTTATGATTCAAAGGGTCTATTGCTACAATTTCCGCCTCTCCATTGGTCATCAACAAATTTGAGTAGAAAATGTAACGTTGCTCCTTTTCAGGAACAGATGATTGGCTCTTCATCTTTTGTTTGTTAATGATGATTAAACAATCCCTTATTTTTGGTTGATCTATTTTCTCATAGTTGAGTTTATTTATTGTATTGAAAATAATTTGTAAGGGGTCTGAGTTCTGGGGAAAAAGTGTGGAAGAAAAACTCAGCGCTTCACTGTACAGTTTTAGCAAAGAATTAATGAAATGATGCAGCTTTGATTTATGAGATTCATGTGGTGTGAGTTTAGCATATGTCTTTTCTTTCTGTTTCATATGTATCTTGTTATGTTTTACCGTTCCTTCATAATCATTTCTAGTTGAATTCTTTTAAGTAAGAAAGGTAGAATCCAGTTTATTGCTCTACCTTGGGAAAGCATTCATGCTTTGTGTGTCTTTTTCTGTTTGAAAATGATTCATTATATATGCCCTTTTCAGCCTCTCAACAGTCTTTCCACTCCATATTATTTCAATTTGATTGCTAAACCTCCCGCCTATCTTGCCCCATGAAATACTCTGTGTCATTGATTTAATGTCGCAGCTCATGTTGTTCTTTGTCCCATACAACCCTGAAAACTCAGTCATTCATTAAACTACCTCTTTCATATTTATTTACTAGCCTAAAATTAGTGTCCATTTTAAGTCATCTTAGACCCTATTGAGTATTTTTACTGAGTTGACCCGGAGAGAGCCATGTCGTGTCCTCGTAGGGCTAGCTACGAGGCTGAGCGTGGTATGGTGTTATCTTGAATCCTGCCTTTCTTCAGCCTAAGGCGGATTTGAGCTCTAACACAGAGTACACAGACTTACCCAGTGATGGAACCTTCACTAGTCCAAACACATCATTGTGCACAAGTTAATATATGTTTCGCACTCTTACCACCAAAGGGTAAACTCACCCTATTCTGATTCCCGTATACACAATTTTCATAGAAATCAAAATCTCGAGAGCTATTGCTCATACCTTCTACCATACCTTTACCATGAAGTATTCGAAGGCCCTTCTCTCCAATATGTCCAAGCCTTTGATGCCGCAACATGGTCTTCTGTCCATAGACCACAAGATTTTCTACTCCTCTTTGAGGAACCACATAATTATTTCACCCATCAAAAATGGTGCTACCTTGCAGCTTGTATAGAGTTCCAATACGAACTCCCCACATCAATACTAGTGCTCCCACAACTATTTTGTAGGTATCCTTCTCAAACACTATTTTTACACCTGCATCATCCAGCTTGCTTATAGAAATTAGATTTCTGGCCAATGCAGGAATATGTAGAACAACCAGAAATGTTCTAACCCTTCCACCTTACAACTTCAACTTTACTTTTCCACGACCAAAAATTTTATCCTTCCTATCATCCCCCAAGAAGACATCACCACTATCATATTTCTCATACTCACAGAACCACTCTCTATGGGGAGTGAAGTGAAAGGATGCACCTCAGTCAATCAACCATGCCTCATGATCTACATGTCTACTTGAAGAAGCCAAGTGCACATTTCCACCTTCATTTGAGGTGGTTTTCACCTCTACAAAAGGAGCATCATTAGATCCCTTTCCTTTATCAGGAGCTTTAGATTTACAGTCCCTTTTGTAGTGCCCTTCCTTTCCACATTTCCAGCACACCACCTTTACAAGTTTTCCTGGAGATTTAGATCTCCCTCTAGATTTAGACCTCCCACGATGACTTATTTTTGTTTCTATTCTCGGACTGTCCTCATACAAACAAGGCATCACCATTCTGGCTCTCCATATTTTTCCGTCTCATCTCCTCCATCAGCAAGGATGAGACTATTTCATCAAACATCATGGCAGTTGTATTGCTACTTATTGCAATAACCAAACTATCCCATGTGAAATTTTCATATCAATACATGATAACTGACTTACCACAGTATTAAATGCATTCAGATGCTCTGTCACTGAGTCTCCATCTTTCATCGTCAGGTTTTATAGCTTTTTCCGTAGGAACAATTTATTCACCAGAGACTTATATTGGTACAAATTCCCTAACTTGTCCCATAAAGCCTTTGCCGTAGCTTCCCTTGATACATTTAGTAATACTAAATCCGAGACACACAATCATATTGTACTCTTTGCCTTCCGATCTAACTTGTTCCATTCTTCATCGAACACTCTTGTTGGTTTAGTACTTGGATCTACCACAATCCACTCATTTTTATCCACCAACAGATCCTCCATTTTGAGTTTCCATGACTCAAAACTTTGACCATTAAATTTCTCGATCTATATCTTTCCACTGCTCACCATCTTCTTTCACCACCAGAATCGATCCCACAGATCTCCCACTAAATAGGGTCTACCATAGGCCCGAGTGAAACCCCTCAGCAACAGAGTCCCCTTGAAGCCAAAAACATCTCTGATACCAAATGTAGGTTTTAACCCTGTACAAAAATTACCTTCATACGAGTTCTAAAACATAGAAAATAAAAAATGTGAGACCATAACACATAAAACACATATACATAGACATTTTCTCCTGGATCCCAAAACTGGCACTACCAACTTGATTTTTTTTTATGTTCCTTTCAATGTTACAATACATATTTATACATGTTGAAGCATCCAATCATCGCATTCAAAACCATGGACTAAAAACCATCGCGTCCAAAACCATGTGCGAAAATCATGGGTGTTAGGATTCCATATTGTCTACTTTTGACCTCATATTTTGTCATGATGTTACCCTTTTTAGCCCATAAGTAGAAACCCTTGATAACATTTTGACCTCATCATTCCAAGGTATGAAGTAACTCTCCTCATTTGCTATATGTTTAATTATTCAACACATATTCATGTTATCTTTACAATTAATCTTTGGAAATTGACTAAGTCGCTGACAATTGATTGGAACTGTTCAAAGTCCACATAATTGTAATTCATAGTTGCTGCAACACCAGAAACAACAACTGTGTAGTTGCTATAACACCAGAAACAGCAACTGACTAAAGCAGGAAAAGTCTTAATTTGCAAAGGATGAAATAGCAATTGTCGAGCTGGGCAATAATCGTCTGAAGCTGGCAGAACTATACTTGGTCGATGATGATATAGCACGATCAGCCAAACTTAGTTGCAGATGCTGGAACACTAAGAACAGCATGAAGAACTTTAAGGAACAGTTGAGATTTACCAAATCGACAACAACAGCGGAACAGCCAAGGATAGTATAAGGACCACGAGGAGATAGATGAAGAATACCAGTTTTGCAACAGTGGAAGGATCTGATTAAACAAAGGACGACAAAGATATACACTGTTGTAACAGTATGCTGTAACAGGAATTGATTTCCTATTTTTTGTACAGAAGGATCAAACTGAATGAATAATTACAATCTATTGTAGTAGATGTCTCCTCTATAAAGAGGAGACATCTACAGATGAAAGCTAGCGGGTTATAACGAAAGTATTGTAGTACAGAGCAAGTCTGAACTTTTATTGTAATTGGACTTTTGGCAGATGAATAAAGCACTGTTCTGAGCCTTTTAACTTAGCATCTGTGTTCAGGGGAATCTTGTGAGAGGTACAGGGCCCACCTTCTTCACAAGATTCACCCATTTCTTTCCTGTTCAGTGTGTGTGTGATTTCTGTACATTTTAGCCTTGCTTCTGATATTTCCTTTTTGTTGATACTCTGTTTCCTTGATCGATTGGCGCTGTGAGAAGTGTGTCACCAGTGATTAGGATTTTTCAGTGTGTGTTGGCAAACTGGTCACAGAGGTAGGTGCTGAACATCCTTATTCTGAGGATTGGGTCCTGGTCCTCTGTTACAAACGGCCATTATTTCTTTCTGCAAATTTGTTACCATTAATTGATTTCCTTTCATCTCTGCAATAGTTTATAACTGCTGTAACACAGAGTAAGGGTTTGATAGGAAGTAGATCCGTTTATACTACAGCCTTTAATGCTTTTAGAATTAAGTGCATATAGTATGAGGTCACCTTTGAAACAAAAGGACTTTCCCGGGTTGACAATTTAATGTGGTACTCGACTGTTTAATCAATAAACAATTCGAGTAGCCAACATTTTGGTGCCGTTGCCGGGGAAGGCGACTAAAAGATTTTAAATGCATTAATGATTTTCCTTTAGAATAACAGGTGCATGAGAGGACACAAGAAAGCTAACTTCACAGGCGGTAAGGGCACAGGAGGAGGAAGAAAAAATTTCATTTACGAGATCATTTCAAAGGCCGAGACATCCCAGGGAACAAGTTCCCGAAGACCTTAGACCCAGTATTCCTCCCAAATAGATCACCAGATGGAGGAAGTACTAGGACCTGAAAGGAAGCTGGAAACACTAGAGCACGTTGAGGAACCAGTAGAAAAACCTGAAGAAACAGAAGATACTGAAGACAGAGCAAGCGATTCAGGGAAAAGAACAATGGAGGATAACAGAGCAGAAGGAAGGGGGGAAAATTCACTCTCCACCCTAGAGTTTCCTATTGGGGATCTCCCAAGAGGAACAATCCCTATGAATAACATTCTACCTGCAACATTACCTAATTTTCATGGGTTATCCTCTGAAGATCCTGATGAGTTCCTCTTTGAATTTGATATATTGTGTAGGAGTTATGATTATGTAACTCCTGCTCAGAAGTTAAAATTGTTTCCAGCGACACTGAAAGGGAACACGTTAAGATGGTTTATGAGCTTAGGGGCTCAGGTAATCACTACATGGGATCAGATGAAAGAACGTTTTTTGACCAAATATCAGGATTACTGTCGAACAAGAGAAAGGAAGGAAGAATTGTTTAAAATGGTCCAGAAAGAGGACGAGAATCTGGAGGACTTTGTAGAGAGACTGCAGTATAATCTGCAGTGATCAGATCATTCGACTATGAGTAAGGATATTCTGAAGACAATACTGCTAAAAGGAGTACGAGATGACTGCCTGGATATGCTAAATATGCTTGGAAAAGGGGATATCTCCAGAGAACCATTTGATGAGATTATTAACCTCTGCATGAGATGTTCCAGAGGAGCAGCAAGCAGATCTAAAAGCAGGGACAGTATATACTCAAGAGTCCAGAAATTAGCAAGTGGAGGAGCAACGCGAGCCGAAATAGGTAATTTGCTTGAAGAATTTAAAACTGAAATGTTAAGCTCTTTTGCTTCACAAATTGATGCTCTGCAGGTTAAAAAGAAGCAGGCAGAAGCAGAAGCTGCTCTGGCTATTTTTTGTTCCAAATGCAGAGGGAAGCACCCACTGAGGGAATTCCCATTGGATAGGGTACCAATTTGTACCATTTGTGAAAAGGATCATGAGACTTAGCAATGCCCCTCTTTGCCAGGAATAAAGGCAACACTGCAATCAACTGAAGAAGAAGTTGAAGCAGTGTACCTGATGACACAAAGGAGACAATGGCAACCACAAAGACAAGGTATGAATTCTAACACATCATTTAGTCGTTGGAATAATCACTCTCCTTTTCAAACAAATTACCCACCCATGAATCAAATGCAATACCCACCCTTTAATCCAATGCAATTTCCACCTATGCAACAACCAAATCCTCCTTTTATCGACCCTACTATGTGGAATCCTTGGACTCTTCAGCAACCTTATTTCAATCAATGGAACCCAAACTAGACAACCCAACAGATTCCATTTCCTCAACACCAACAATCTCTTTCCTTACCATCTAATGCTCCGCAGAATAACCAGTCAATCAGACCCCCACTGCCTGTGTAACCTAACCCCAACCCAAACAATAATAAAGCTCTACAGGTAATTGATATTCAAAGTCAACCCGTCTCCCCTATGCAATGTAATGATATCCATTTACGTTCTGGGAGGATATTTGAACCCATCATTGATGACATTACTGACTCTGAAAAAGAAGAAACTAGAAAGGAAAAGTCATCTAACAACAATGCTGAAACGGTTGAATCATCTTCTAACAAGACTGCTCAAACAGCAGAGCCACCCTTTCCTGAACAACTGGCTCTTACTAAAACATTTGAGGCACCTTCTTTTAACCTTTTAGGAGAACTGCAAAATTTATATGTCAAAATTCCGTTATTGCAAGCACTAAGAGATGTTCCTATTTATGCTAGAACTGTTAGGGATATCTGCATTAAAAAGCCTGGAAGAAAAGCTAAGGAGCCCCTCACAGTTCATGTGATGGGAGAACTGACTGCTTTGATGACAGAAAAAGACCCCCCTGTGAAATATGGTGACCCTAGTCACCCTACAGTAACAGTTCAGGTTGGTAAAACCTTTGTCTCTAAAGTTCTA
>APFE030680584.1:58921-102187 GCA_000404065.3 Pinus taeda
TTATTTCTTCCAAGGACCCAGATTAAGCAGTTGGGCACCTTCATTTCTCTACCTAGCTAGTCACCTGCCAAGCTTGAGTTGTTTGGACAGGGAACATTCTCTATTCTGCAGCAAGCAATTTAAACATGGCATGGTCCAGTTTAGACTATTGGGCCATCCATCAAGTATGATTAGCAGCAGTATTTGGAGAGCATGATACTGCCCAAAAGATAGCAGTGGCATTTTGACTGGCCACTTTCCTGGTCTTTAGTTTGGGGTTCATTTTCACTTCTCTCTTGACCACTTGATTTTCTTGCCTTTTGATTATTCTTTTAAGGCATACCCTCTTTTCATTTTTTAATTTTCATAGCATGCACACAAAATATGGAACCTTTGCAGCCTGGAATGATGAACATATTTAGCCCTTCCACTGTCAATCATGAAAGATGAAACCTATTGGTATAGGAACCTAACACCCAGCACAACCTTGAAACTAAAAATCTACCTCAGACATTAGCTGGCAGCCCCTCCAAAAGTATAACAGTAGAAATCGAGCCAGGTAAAATGTTAAATATAAGTCCTAATATAACAGATGATCAAAAACAATAGTTAATGAAGCTACTCCGTGAAAATAAAGAAGCATTCACATGGGATTATACAGATATGAAGGGGATTTCTCCTTAATTATGCACTCACTGCATTTATATTAAAGAAGGATCCCGCCCAGTCTGTTAACCCCACGACGAATGAATCCCAATTTAAGGGAAATTGTAAAAGAAGAACTTCAAAAATGGTTCAATGCATGATTTATATACCCCATATCTGATAGTGAATGGGTTTCTCCACTAGTAATTGTACCCAAGAAAAATGGGAAATGGTGAGTATGTGTGGACTATAGAGCCCTAAATAAGGCCACCCAGAAAGACCATTTCCCTTTACCATTCATTGATCATGTATTAGATAACTTGGCAAGTAAGAAATTCTTTTCCTTTTTGGATGGATTTAGCAGATATAATCAGATAAACATTGCACCCCAGGATCAGGACAAAACCACTTTTACTAGCCCATGGGGGACCTTTGCCTATAGGGTTCTTCCATTTGGGCTATGTAATGCCCCAACAACATTTCAAAGAGCGGTTATAGGGATTTTTTCTGATATGATAAATGATTCCTTAGAAATATTCATGGACGACTTTACTCCTTATGGCACAACCTTTGAGGATGCTTTACAAAACCTTGAAAAAGTACTTAAGCGATGTATAGAAGCACATATTGCCTTAAGTATTGAAAAATGCCATATGATGATGAATAAAGGTATTGTATTGGGTCACTTCATTTCATTTTTAGGAATTCAAGTCGATCCAGCTAAAATACAGGTAAGAATGGCCCTCCCTATCCCCAAAACCCAAACTGATGTGAGAAGTTTCTTAGGACATGCCGGGTATTATAGAAGATTTATCAAGAATTTTTCTAAAATAGTTTCTCCTCTGTTTGTGTTACTAATGAAAAATGTTGAATTTAAGTGGACTGATGATTGTGAAAAAGCATTCGATGAACTTAAACATCAGTTGTATACAACTCCCATTTTGAGAGGACCTGATTGGGCACTCCCCTTTCATATATCCTCTGATGCCTCAGACACTGCCATTGGAGCTGTCTTGGGATAGGAAGAAAACAGTCTTCCCTATGCCATTTATTTTATTAGTAAAAACATGACTCCCACAGAACTTAATTATACAGTTACTGAGAAGGAATTCCTAGCAGTTATTTATGCTATCAATAAATTTCGGCATTACATTACTGGTTATACTACTTTTGTGCATACTGACCACTCGGCCATTAAATACTTAATTAACAAATCAGTTACAAATGCTTGAGTTACCAGATGGTTACTGTTATTACAAGAATTTGATATCACAATTGTAGATCAACTAGGAAAAGAAATTGTAGTTGCTGATTTCCTTTCTCGGTTAAAAACTAATGAAAATATTCCAGTAGATGATTCTTTTCCTGATGAGTATTTATTTGCAGTATCTGCTCACTCACCTTGGTATGCAGACATTGCCAACTACTTAGTTGCAGGAAAATTACCATCACACCTATCGCATAGAGAAAAAAGGAAAATTATTCAGCAGAGCGCTAGGTACAGCTGGATAAGCAGTTGTCTGTTTCACACAGGACTCGATCAGGAGATCCGGAGATGCATTGGCGAAGATCAAATTTATGATGTATTGAAAGCCTGCCATGATGGCCCTTGTGGAGGACATTTCACAGACAAAAGAACAGCACACAAGGTTCTCAGGATGGGATACTACTGGCCCTCAATCTTCAAAGATGCAAATAAATATGTCAGGGCCTACGATACCTCTCAAAGAATGGGCCAGCCTAATCACAGGGATGAAATGCCGCTCAATCCCCAGGTAATTCTTGAACCATTTGAAAGATGGGCACTAGATTTTATAGGTCCCATTAATCCTCCGTCTAATAAAAAATTTTACATACTAGTATGCACGGATTACATGACTAAGTGGGTAGAGGCTAAGGCACTCCTCAGAGCTAATGAAGAATCAGTATTAACATTTTTATTTGAAGAAATATTCGTTAGATTTGGACTACCTAGGGAATTAGTCACTGATGGAGGACCTCTGTTTAACTCTCATGGCTTCAAAGACACATTGCAAAAATACCATATTAAGCATAAAATGACCACACCTTATCACCCCCAGTCAAATGGGCAGGTGGAAAGCACCAACAAAGTCATAGAAGCTACTTTGACAAAAACAATAAAGGAAAATAGGAGGGACTGGTTTCAAAAGTTGCCTGAAGCACTATGGGCTTATAGAACCACTTGGAGGAATACCACGGGCTTTTCACCCTATGAATTAGTTTTTGGTAAAAATGTTGTTTTCCCTTTGGAGTTTGAAATCAAAACTTTAAGAACTGCTCTAGTTGTTAACCTTGATTTGACTGATGCACAGACATCCAGGTTGCAGCAGCTTCAGGAACTAGATGAGAAAAGATTGGATGCCATCCTTCAAACAACCATGATCCAGCAACAAAGAACCAGATGGCACGACAAAACTATTAAGTAGAAGCAGTTCCAGAAAGGTAACTGGGCTTTACTGTATGACTCCCGTTTCGAGAATTTCCAAGGTAAATTAAGAACAAGGTGGCTAGGACCTTATGAAATAGATGTTGTTTTTCCAAACGGAACAGTCAGACTCTTAATGATTGATGATAATAGAACACCGTTATTAGTAAATGGGTATCGACTCCGTTCGTATCAACGGCCTGTTTCTAAAGAGGATTTCAAAGCTACCTGCATGGAAGACTTACACTATGTTTTTTTGGGGGAACCTTCTGTCCCTCAAGGCACTTAAATTTCTGTTCATTTATTTATTTTTAGATTAGATTTCTTAACTAATAATCCCTACCAAGGGTTGCTATGTTACAATTAATTTTTTTGCAGATCTTAGTTTCGGAGGATGGCTGAAAATAAAAATTCTAAAAGAATCACTTTGCAGCTTGGGAACGTTTTTCGGACCATAAATCAAGTTTTTCACCATTTCCTGTTGCTGCAACACCATTCCCCATTGCTGCAACACCATTCTCCATTGCTGCAACACCATTTCCTGTTGCTGCAACACCATTTCCCGTTGCTACAACACCACTTTCTGTCAATGCGACACCATTTCTCCGTTGCCGTAACACCACTTCCCGCGGCTGCAGCACGAGCTCATGTTCCAGCAACATCACTTTTCAATGCTGCAATACCAGTTTCAATACTTAATGAACTATCACCCTGATGGAACATATTATGCTTCACTAAAGGAACTAGCCATGCACTCTGATATTCACACTTCGTCACTACTACTTCCTGTCAAATCGCTTGTATTTTCATGATTCTAAACCCGTTGAAATTATGATTAATCCAGCAAAAGACAAGATAAGACTTTTGGCGTGCGACTAAAGGTAAAAGTAAAGGTACACATGTTTAAGTGTGAATATTAAATTATAGTTAATGTGGAGATGTTGATACAACTGCCGAAATCATTGTACTTCCAATCATATCATTCAGCCGTAGATTTGGGGGGATTACCAAAATATTGTAATTATGGCATAACACGTCAATTGTCGCCACCCTTACTTCTCGCAGTAATATCTAAAACTCACCTCGTTGTGGCATATCCTAATTTGTAACGGTTTACTCTGTCTCAAACTCGGTAACTAGGCTCTGCATTGTGTATTTATACTGGATCAGTAGCTATGGGGGGAAATCTGATCACATATGAACCGGGCACAACAACGATACTAGAGCTCTACCCCGAGGCTTACCAAATTTTCCTACAAGCAGGATGGGTAGACTACTTTAGAAGACTCCCGGATTTCAACACACAGCAAGTATTGGAGTTCGCATGCAACTTAAGAGAAGGATTTTCTACGGTCCAGGGAGTACATATTCCAGTAACAGAGGAAGATGTAGCCCAAGTTTCCGGGTTACCGACCAACAGTACATGCTGGTTTAGTAGGAAACATCTTATTCTGAATGTGCAGTAAGGATTTTTCCTACCAGGCGAGCACGTCGAAGCCAAAGGCAGAGGGGTCACACTTCAGTCACTGCCTCCACCATGGCCAAAGGTCGTGGAGTTTGTCAAGCAGTATTTGACTTGCGAAGGTTGTTACCAGGTAATTTACCAACACGACTTTGTTTTGTTAAATCATTTGAGGTATGGTCAATTGATAAACATGACTTATTATCCATTGGGTTGTCTGAAAAATATGTCACGTTATACTGGAAAAGCAAAGCATCCGACCCTTTCCCTGAAACACCACCGTTTAGCCCAACTCTTAATAAATAGAGGCTTTGCTCTAAATCATCCACCCCCCCCATTAATTCTCCCAAGCAAATAGGAGAAGATCCTCAGCAGGAAGAGGAAATTCCCCAACAACCAGAGAAAATACCCCAGGAAATTCCCCAACAACCAGAGCAAATACCCCAGGAAATTCCCCAACAACTGGAGCAAATACCCCAGGAAATTCCCCAACAACCAGAGCAAATACCCTAGGAAATTCCCTAGCAATTAGCAGCAGAAACACCCCTGTAGAGGACCCCATCTCCCAATGAAGCTCAACCATCTACCCCCATGCTTCATATTTCCACTAATGACTCCGATGATAACACCCCCATCATTCTTCTTAAAAGAAAAAAGCAGCAGAAAACTGAAACTCCACCAAAAAGGAGAAGAACCAGGGCTTTGGTCAAAGCAGTTGCTATTCCCGATAGTTCCCCCAGTCTGAAGGAAAGTGGCCGAAAAAGAAAAATTACTGATTTTCCTACCTCCTTACCGAGGTAGCGAATACAGTCGACTGCAACAGTTAAACCCACCATCTCTGTGATCCCCAGTTCTCCACCCACCAGCCCTGTGCTTCCCAGTTCTCCACCCATCACCCTAACAACCCACATTCCAACCATCCCGGAGCAGTCCCTTTCCTCACCCTCTGGGGCTGAGATGCAGAGCGTTGACAGTTTTGTGACATTATTTTCTAAGGCAGCTGTTACATAAGAACCAGCTACCGAAAAATCTAAAGAAGACACCCAAGGTGATATTGGGCAAGTGGCTGTTACACAAGAACCAGCCACTGACCCAACAGGTGACACACAAGAACCACCTGTTGGGGATGCAAATGACCATGTGGATGCGGAACAACAATCCCTTCCTCCGTTAGAGCCTGCAGATACACAAGCTCCGCCTACCATAGCCTCTCTACAGGAAGAAATTGAATTTCTAAAATCTCAAATTAAGGATTATCAGCAGGAGATAATAATGGTTAAAGAAGCCTATCAGAATGAATATAATCTCCACATCTTAGCACGGGTAGCGTCTGTAACAGAAAAGAGTCAATACAATGAGTATATGTGCAGTGAGTGTGGTGAGTTGTACACTCAAGCAGGATATAAGATAGTCCAGGTTCCAATGACTGAAGCTAATCCACAGCCCTCTGCTACTGTAATCAAAATAGAACAACCTGCTGCTGTAGTCAAAACAGAACAACCTGCTGCTGTAATTAAAACAGAACAACCTGCTGCTGTAATTAAAACAGAACAACCTGTTGTTACACAAGAACCAACAGGAGTTGCAGCAGAAGAAACATAACAACCTACTGTTACACAAGAACCAACAGGAGTTGCAGCAGAAGAAATAGAACAACCTGCTGTTACACAAGAACCAACAGGAGTCACAGGAGAAGAAATAGAACAACCTGCTGTTACACAAGAACCAACAGGTTTTCTAAGAATTGTAAAAGAAGAAACAGAGCAAACTGTTGTCACACAAGAACCAGCAGGTTTTTCAAGAGTTTTGGAGGAAGATATAGAACCACCACGGGCCACCCAAACTACTACATAACAGAAATCCTTTTCTGATGCCAATGCACAGACTGAACCTCCCTGTGTCAATGATGCTCACACAGACACCTCTAGTTTTCAACAACTAAAGGACACATGGAGAACAGAATACGAGCTTTCACAAGGGAAGGCATTCCAACAGCAAAAGTCAACTTGGTTCAGCTATGCATACAGAAATTGGGATGCACTTGAACAGTCTCGAGCTCAACATAAAGAAAATAAGGAAGTAAAAGCTAGGTTGTCCCGTGCCTTTGATCTGGTTCAGAGGGTACTGGCTATAAGAAAACCCTCTTTCAATTATGCAGTATTCTTGAGAGAACGGTTGGCGTTCTCGCAAATAAAGGCAATTAGAGATGGAAGACCCTACCAAGTTGATACACCTGATCAATTTATTGAAACATTTAGAGAAGCACCAAATAATGATCAAAACTTGCTCTGTGAACTATATCTTCACAATGAGGCCATGCCTGAAGATAAAGCAATGAATATACTCCCTATTGTTGGTGATATCCAAATAAGAGCCTTCATCTCTTTTCTAGCCAATCAACTGACTTGGAAAAATGCCTATATGTCAGCAATGCATAATGAGCAGAACTGCCTCCTCTGGATTTGAAATGAACCACAGAATGCAGCTACCTTCATTCCACAACATCGAAAAAATCGAAGTAATCTAGAGTTGGTTGATCATATGAGGAAACTACAGGCAGCGGTCTTGCAGGACTGCCAGCATTATGTAAAAACAAAAGGGGCACTGGCCATCGAAGCAAACAAGTTATTTTGGGAACATTGTCCCAAAGAGAGACAGGAATATCATCCTTACAATCCCCTCAATCTTGAGGTAGCAATTTCACGTATACCTTATTATGTCAAATGTATGGAAAACTATGCTGAGAGGTGGATTGGCTACCATTTTCATTTCCCTCTCTTGTGGTTACCTGGTTAGCAATATAAGGCTCATTATAAACTGACCAAAAAGGAGGAGGTGGCAGTATGGCAGCAATTACAGAGTGTCCAGGGATTCAGAAGCAGGTCTGATAAAACCTTCTTTAGCTACTGTATTAGCAACTTACACTGTTCATCCCAGTACTTCGACTCAGATTCAGAGAACAGTGCATGAGGACATGCAACCCTTTCAGTTGGGGGGGATGTTAGGACTCCATATTGTCTACTTTTGACCTCATATTTTGTCATGATGTTACCCTTTTTAGCCCATAAGTAGAAACCTTGTTAACATTTTGACCTCATCATTCCAAGGTATGAAGTAACTCTCCTCATTTGCTATATGTTTAATTATTCAACACATATTCATGTTATCTTACAATTAATCTTTGGAAATTGACTAAGTTGCTGACAATTGATTGGAACTGTTCAAAGTCCACAGAATTGTAATTCACAGTTGCTGCAACACCAGAAACAACAGCTGTGCAGTTGCTGTAACACCAGAAACAACAACTAACTAAAGCAGGAAAAGTCTTAATTTGCAAAGGATGAAACAGCAATTGTAGAGCTGGGTAGTAACCTTCTGAAGCTGGCAGAACTATACTTGGCCGATGATGATATAGCACGATCAGCCAAACTTAGTCGTAGATGCTGGAACACCAGGAACAACATGAAGAACTTTAAGGAATAGTTGAGATTTACCAAATCGACAACAACAGCGGAACATCCAAGGATAGTACAAGGACCCCGAGGAGATAGACGAAGACTACCAGTTTTGCAACAGCGGAAGGATCCGATTAAACAAAGGACGACAAAGATATACATTGTTGTAATAGTATGCTGTAACAGGAATTGATTTCCTATTTTTTGTACAGAAGGATCAAACAGAATGAATAATGACAATCTATTGTAATAGATGTCTCCTCTATAAAGAGGAGACACCTACAGATGAAAGCTAGCAGGTTATAACGGAAGTATTGTAGTACAAAGCAAGTTTGAACTTTTATTGTAATTGGACTTTTGGCAAATGAATAAAGCACTGTTCTGAGCCTTTTAACTTAGCATCTGTGTTCAGGGGAATCTTGTGAGAGGGACAAGGCCCACCTTCTTCACAAGATTCACCCATTTCTTTCCTGTTCAGTGTGTGTGTGATTTCTGTACATTTTAGCCTTACTTCTGATATTTCCTTTTTGCTGATACTCTGTTTCCTTGATCGATTGGCGCTGTGAGAAGTGTGTCACCGGTGATTAGGATTTTTCAGTGTGTATTGGAAAATTGGTCACAGAGGCAGGTGTTGAACATCCTTATTCTGAGGACAGGGTCCTAGTCCTCTGTTACAAACAACCATTATTTCTTTCTGCAGATTTGTTACCATTAATTAATTTCCTTTCATCTTTACAATAGTTTATAACTGTTGTAACACAGAGTAAGGGTTTGATAGGAAGTAGATCCGTTTATACTATAGCCTTTAATGCTTTTATAATTAAGTGCATATAGTACGAGGTCACCTTTGAAACAAAAGGAATTTCCTGGGTTGACAATTTAATGTGGTACTCGACTGTTTAATCAATAAACAATTCGAGCAGCCAACAATGGGCAAAACCCTGGAGCCCCATAGAGTGGGGTTACTTGCACCCCTCAAACCCCCCATGACTCTCCTCGTTATGCAATCAACGTAACAAAGGGGGGGCTCCACCCCCCCTCTAACCCCCCGGTTCACTAAGCAGTATCCTAAAAGGAATGGTCCTAAACCAAACAAGGGTCTTAATCAATTTCAGCCTCAAAATGAAAAATCATTTCCACAAAATGATAAGGAAAATTAAAACAAATGGAAGAAGACTAATAGACCTTGCCACTTTTGTAATCGAGATGGCCACTTAGAATATCCAAATGCTTTAAAAAGATGAAAGCCTTGGAAGTAGAAATGGAGAAGCATAACATCCATTTGGAGCACTCTTCAACTTCATCTTCAACAATAACACTTTCTGTATGTGGTCGTCAAGCATCTCAGTCTGGTTATGCACTAAATATATCTTCTTCTTCTCATTCTCGTGAGTGGCTCATTAATTCTAGAGCTTCTTATCACATGGCCAAAAACAAAGCCATGTTTTCTCCTTTAAATGATTGTAACACCAAAAATATATATGTTAGTGATGATAGATCTCTTAGTGTTGTAGGGACTGGAGTTGTTCATCTAGACAATGGTCAATTTAATTATGTATTATGTGTTCTAATCTTATCCTGCAACCTTCTATCTATATATCAGATAGCTCATTCAAGTGAAGGTAAAATCATTGAATTTTCACCTCATGATGTCGTAATTAAGGACCTAAGAGATCCTAGACAGATTTTAGCTACTGGCATTGCTGATGATTCTACAAGGTTGTATAAGTTTAACAACTTTGGGTCATCAAATCATCCCTCGATATTTTTTGATCATAATGATGAAGTGAGAAAACTTTGGCATGAGCGATTTGGTCACTTAAACTATCGCTCCTTTAAGAACCTACGTAAAGAAAATATGGTGATAGTTCTTCCAATGGTATCTTGTAGAGATGGTGTCTCTTCTAGATGTGCACTCGGAAAACATCATTGGGATAGTTTTGAAAAACATGCTTGTTGGCACGCCTTAGCCCCTTTACAAGCTGTGCATAGTGATTTATGTGGTCCACTTCCAGTTGTTTCATTCTCTGGATACAAGTATTTCTAAACTTTCATTGATCATTTCTCTAGATGCACTTGGTTATACTTCTTAAAACTCAATAGTGAAGTATTTAACATGT
This sequence comes from Pinus taeda, assembly GCA_000404065.3. Lineage (NCBI taxonomy): Eukaryota > Viridiplantae > Streptophyta > Pinopsida > Pinales > Pinaceae > Pinus > Pinus taeda. Next base: position 69,029 of record APFE030680584.1, read on the forward strand.
TCTTGGCCTTTAAGGCCTTTGTTGAAAAACAATCTAGACATCAAATTCTTAAGCTAAGATCTGATAATGGTGGAGAATATGTTAACAACAAATTCATCAAATTTTGCACTGAGAATGGAATTCAAATGCAACATACTATTCCATATACTCCACAACAAGATGGGGTAGCTGAATGGAAGAATCACACCTTAAAGGAAATGGCTAATTGTATGCTTCAACCTAAAGGACTTAGTCTTAATTTTTGGGTAGAAGCAATTAACTGTGCAAATTACAGAGTAAATCACACTTCTTATAACGTTTTAAAGAATATCACTCTAGAAGAAGCATGGAGCTCAATTAAACCAAATGTAAGTCACTTTCGTGTTTTTGGAAGTGAAGCATGGGCCCATATTCTAGATGAGAAACATAAAGATTTATAACCTAAGAGTGAAAAATGTATTTTTGTTGGACATTCTAAAGATGTCAAAGGATATAGACTTATTCCACTTAAGTCCAAAAATGTTATCATTAGAAGATATGTAAAGTTTGCTGAAAATACATCAGCCTACAAGCCTAGTTTGGTGGATGTGCCACCTCTCTCTATCCCTTCTACTTCTGAAAATATTTCTTCTTCTTATGATGAAAGTGAGGATGAAAATAATCCCCCACCTTCTCAGGATCCTCCTTCAGCTCCTGAGCTTCCAAAATGGGTCTCTGCTACTTGGGATGCAACAGGTGCTCTTACCGGTGATCCTACACATCAACAATGTACACGTTCTAAGTTCAATAGAACCTCTTCTTTACTGGCTCAAGCTTCAATGAATTATGATCCTAACACCTTTGCAAAAGCTTCAAGCCATCCAAATTGGGATGTAGATATGAATGAATAATATCGTTCATTATTGGCAAATGATACATGGGAACATGTTCCTCTTCCAAAGGGGCGAAAACTTGTTAGATGCAAATGGGTTTACAGAACCAAGTATGGACTAGATGGAATAGTTGATAAACATAAAGCTCATCTTATTGCTAAGGGTTTTTCACAAGTTGAAGGAATTGACTATACTGAAACCTTCTCCCCTGTTGCCAAAATGAACTCTATTCTCCTTGCTCTTTCCCTTGTTTCCTCTTTCAAATGGGAAGTCCATCAAATGGATGTTAAATCTGCCTTCTTGCATGGGGTCTTGCATGAAGAAATGTATATGGAACAACCTAGTGGCTTTATACAAATAGACGCCAGTCTTGTATGTTCTCTTAAGAAATCCCTTTATTGTCTCAAGTAAGCCCCTTAGGCTTGGTATGGCAAAATGGATAGCTTTCTTTTAGAAACTGCCTTTTCTAGGTGTCATTTTGACAATACTATCTACACCAAGAAAGTGGGCAAGTCTCTTATCATTCTTGTTCTTTTTGTTGATAATCTTATCCTTACTGGTAGTGATCCCAACATTATAAACCATGTGAAGTCAAGCCTTAAAAAGAAGTTTGAAATGACAGACTTAGGACACTTGCATTATTTTCTTGGTCTTCAAGTCTTGCAATCCAAGGAAGGTATTTCCCCTTCCCAGCCAAAGTATTCCTGTGATCTTCTACGCCATTTTCACATGGAATACTGTAAGCCAACCCCTTCTCCCCTTCAGTTTGCAGCCAAAATTTCAGTCACTTGTACTTCCCCTAAAGTTGATGCTACCTTGTACCATCAACTTGTAGGAAACATTTTGTATCTGACCCATACTAGTCCTGAACTTTCTTTTTTTGTTGGCCTTATTCCTTAGTTTATGTAAAACCCACATGAAAGTCATTTGAAAGCAGCTAAAAGAATACTTCATTATGTTCGAGGTACAGTTTAATTTGGGATTCATTACAGTGTAGAAGCATCTCCTCTATTGGTTGGTTTCACTGAGTCCGATTGGGCTGGTGACCTTGATTATTGGAAGTCTACTTCAGGTTATGTGTTCACTCTTGGTTGAGGACCTATTACATGGGATTGCAAGAAATAAAGTGCCATTTCTCTTTCTTTAGCAGAAGCAGAGTATCATGGTGTCGTAGAAGCTTTTAAGGAAACTCTGTGGCTTCTTCAGATCCTGTTAGAGTTTGGCTTTTAGTAGCAGCATCCAACTACAGTTTGTTGTGATAATCAAAGTTCCATTCAACTATGCAAAGATCTAGTCCAACATCAGCGTAGCAAACACATTGAACTGCACATGCACTTCATTAGAAATCTCATTCATGACCATGTTCTTGAAGTGCAATATTGTTCAACAGATGATCAAGTTGTAGACATTTTTACAAAGGCTTTTACAGAGGTGAAGTTTACTAAACTTTGATTTATGGTTGGAGTTCAGGAAGTTTTCACTAAGGGGGATAGGCTGTAGTGCCTCCTTCCTTCTCCTATTGTGTCATATTTGTACATCCTTCAATCCTATTCCAAGTTGTTCTAGTGTAGAGTTAGGTAAAGTGTGTTTCTTTACTATGTACTTTTGTAACTTACAATCTGATGGTCACGATATGTTCTAGACATGAAGTGATCCGATGGTTCATTCTCTCCTTGGTATTATCGACACTCGATCCATGGCTTAACACCCAATTGGTCCATGATCTCTATTTAAGGTGAATGGAGGGTCATTTTTAGGCTAACCATTCATGAGAGAAGCTTATGTAAATTTTCTTTCTTTTATTAATAAATTTCCTGAAGTGGCCGCGTTGGCTCAGGCCATGGACTATTTCCCTCTTTGAGGGTTTTAACCACGTCAAGAATACTGGTGTATTGATATGTGATCTGTTTGTGAGTGATGTCCTTTGGTGTTCCATCTGAGCAACTTACCTTGTAAATTCCTACAACAAAATCACACATCAAATATGTAAAAATATCTTACATATTGGAAAAGTAGCCCACTCTTCAACATAGTAAAAAGATTTGTTGGAGATTGCCGGAAGAGAATTGTGCAATGGGTTTATGACCCATCCAACAGTTCAGATGGTTACTCCATCCATCATTAGGGACCAACATGATCTCTCTTCACCGTATTACAAGAATGATCTGTAATGTCTTTGAACTCATTAACATTGAAATAATTGTTTCACAAGCTATTATACACATCCTCACATAAATTTCTCAATGTATATGTTGCAATTGATTTCCTTAGTTGGCCTTGAGTGTAAGCAACACTTGTCTTTACTATAAAATAAAGTTATCTTATCGAGGAATTTTATACCAAATATGTAAATAAATAATGATGTTTTATATAATTAATCAAGTAGTTGTTACTCTTTGCTAATGATTTAGTTAGTTAATTAAGGATATAATTATGAATCTTTGTTTAATAATTAATTAGTTTAATTATATAAATTGAATGGTTGGTAAATATTAATAAGTATCAAATCATAACAACATTAAACACTTATTTTATGGTACATCTCACCTTGTTAAAATTAAAAAGTCATAAATTTTAACTAAAATTATGTCTTTATATATTATTATTATATATATATATATATATATATATATATATATATATATATATATATATATATATATTATATATATTATATATATATAATATATATTATATATATATATATATATATAATATATATTGATTGAATTTATGAAGGGAATTAAATGAAACACAATTAATACCAAAACACAAAGATACCATGAAAATTGGCTTCAAGTAATCAATGGAAAACGCAAAAGCTATATACAAGCATAATGAAAATAAACTAGCTTGAAAGGTGGTAGTTTACCTTTGAGAAGAGATGTGACAATTATGTGCATTCCTAAATTGTGTTACAATGAGGCTCTGAGGCTTTTTTATTATGAAGAGGCAATGATAAATCCTAAACATCCAAAAACCTAACCCTAGGAGATGAAGTGCCAAAGGCTTATGGGCCCCAATGGGGTAAGTTGGAACATCAACTTCCCGAGGTCATAACTTTGGCACATGATCTCCATTTGGTGCACACAATAGCTTGTTGGAAATGTCTATAAAAGGATATATTTTTTTTTTAATGATGATATAGTGCATGACTTCTTTCAAGCTATTTTCCCAAATAATGTTGTTTATGGCCTTAAAATGGCTCCATAACTTCACAACATGAAAATTACCAAAAATAGAAAATTGGCAAAATAGGAAAATTATTATGTGAGCAAGTGGAATAGGTGGGTAGCCATTGATATCCACATGGATAGATACTTTCCTTTTAATAGGAAATGGTATCCATTGCATTGAGTGCCATGAGATGGGGAAGCTTTTATTGAACTTGGCCCATGGTGAGCCACTTGCCTTGGTGTAGGAGTTGGCCTTGTTTGATAACCCGATACATCTTGACCCTTTGTTGGTGAGTTGTATTAATATTTGTATCCACAAGATGAATAGTTGTGGACTTTTCAATTCAATATGGGTTGAGCTCTTTCAATGTCAATCACTTTACCATTCTTGATGTCTCCAACAATGATGGAAAGTATGGTTGAAGGCAATCTGCATTGAACACTAGGTGCACACCAAGGAATGTGAGGATACTTAACTCAAAATAATTGTCATCCACAACCTTGGTGATGATGTAAGAACCATAGAGGAGTGGTCAGAGCATCCGATTTTCCCCTGTAATGTACTCCTTCCTTAGATGCAAGCAGACCTTGAATCCCACTTGAAACTTATGTGGCATCCAACCTTGATCATGGCATTGTTTATACTTAGTATTGTCTTTTTGCAAGATATCATGAAACACTGGTAGATGTGCTAAATTCATTCAATAAACTTGGTATCTTTTTCAACTTCATATTAAACATTTGTAGATTATTCCTGTGTAGTGGCAAGGGGTAGTAACAGATCAATGGGACGTAATGGTTGAAATCCCAAGCCGACCGGAAAGGGGATGTGGCGAGTTGAAATCACACATCATGCTCATGGATGATTGGAGTTGTACATGTGAAAAATGTGCATGATCATCCCATTGATAACATCTATTTGACCATCAATTTGGGGGTGGAAGGGAGTTGATTTAGTGAGCTTGGTGTCCAACAATGACCAGAGGCTTGACCATAATGTGCTTAGGAACATTATATCCCAATTTGATATGATTCTTTATGGAATATCAAAAAATACCCACATATGTTTGAAGAATATCTTGGCAGTGGCTTCTACTATGATACTCTTATTGCAAGTAGTCAGAATCACCATCTTAGAAAATCTATCGGATTTCATAAACACACAGGCATTACCATGCTTCGTACAAGGAAGGATAGAGATATAGTCCATCAATATGGATTCTCAAGGATGGTTAGGAGTAGAAATATGGGTGTAGAAGTCTTTCTTCTTAATTGTTTGTTTGGAAATGGCACAAAAGATGCAGGACCTAATATACTTGCAAACATATTGTCGACACTTCGACTAATAAAGATGTTTCCACAATAATTATAGTGTATTTCCACACCAGAGGGTCTTGATACCTGACTACAATGTGCCTCCAATATCGTCTTAGCACACTTGCTTGAAGAAATAAAAAGGTGTCCTAGGTGGGACAATGGTGCATCCTAGAGGTGGAGGTCTAGAACTTGCTTGTCTATCATCAAAATCAGTTATGTGGTGGTGAATTCTAAATCACATTTTATATGTTTGGCCATTTAGAGGTATCATACCCACAAGAGTTGAGGATGGGGGTCAGTGCCACAATTATATGGTGACTAAGGCAATTGATGATGTGATTGTTTCTACCCTTCGTGTATTTATTATTCGAATGGAATTTTGGTAGACATGTGGACCATTTATGATGGAGGTAATTCTACAACTTTCCCTATGTCTACACAAATTGAAAATTCTAGTGATCTGTTTAGATGATCATCTCCTTCCTTAGAATATAATGTTTCCATTGCTTACAGTCTTGCATGATGGAATACATATCCTTATCATAGGTGGGGTATCTCTGGATAGTATCTTAGAGTGCATCACTATGATAGGCCATCATATGTCCTTGTTTAATGAGGATTGCACCAATAACATAGTTAGAGGAATCCATCTCAATCATAAATGGTTGTTGTGGGTCTAGAAAGGTGAGGATTAGTGTAGAGAAAAGGTGGTGTTTCATGTCATCAAATACCTTCTATTGTGACTAGGATCGAAAAAATTTCTTTTCCTCCAACTTTGGTAACTTGAATCAATGGCCAAGTGATATAAGATAACCCCAACATGAATCTTTAGTATAAATCAACAAGCCCCCAAAAGCTACAAGGCTTTGTTACATTCATTGGGTCCAACCAATCTTGAATGATTTGGATCATAGCTAGATCCACATGCACACCTTGCTCATCAATAATGTAGCCTAAATATTGGAATTTTTCCATGAAAAAGAGACATTTCTCCAAATTAGCATATATCTTGTGTTTTCGTAGAGTATAAAGGACCTAGAAAATATGTTGCAAGTTCTCTAACCAACTCTTGTTAAGGATGAGGATATCATCTAGACGTACAACCATGAAAGAGTTGGTGAAAGGTTGCAAGATGTCATCCATCAGTCTCATGAAAGTTATTGGGGAATTTTTCAAACCAAATGGCATGACCAACCATTGAAAGAGACCCTCCTTAGAATTGAAAGTTGTCTCCAACGCATTAGTTGGTTCTATTGGAACTTGTTGATGAAGTACTTGGACCCCTTAAGCTTGCAAAGAAGGTCATCATTCTAGGGAATCAAGTATTTGTTCCTAACTGTGATTTGTTTGAAGGCTTGATAATAAATGTAGACTCTCCACATCCCATCCTTATTTTGTAAAAGTAAAATTAGGCTCCCATAGGGTGAGAAATTTGGTCAAATGTGCCTGTTATGTAGTAGCTCTTGGATCTTCCACTTGATTTCCTAATTTTTTAGAAGAGAGCAATGATATATTGGCCCATTGGGTAGAGGTGTGCTAGTGGTTGGATCAATTGAATTCTTGACTTGACAATGAAAATATACCCTTGTGGGTGAGAATACATCTCTATACTATTCCATGACCTTATCCACTTGCCTCTTCTTCACGGAGGAGCCCTGTGTGGAGACCATGGATGTGACCATGGTCTTCTCCTTACTTTGAGACTGAATCAAGAACAAGATGAATTTCCAAGTCTTGGAAATGATATTAGTGCACTACTTAGAAAATATCAAAGAAATGGAATTAGGTGGGGCTACCTTTAGTATCTTGTATAATTTTCTACTCAAAGTAATAATAACACTACGAGGTCTAGACTCATAGAAAACATGACTCTTACACAAGTATGGTTGGCCTAACAGAACATCACAAACTTCAAGAGGAGAAACTTCACACAATACCTCGTATGTGAAAGGCTCAATGTTGTAGGGCTAGTGACATTGTTGGCTAACATAAATATATCAGCCTTGGTGGATCCACCCAATGATGTATGGATGTGGGTGTGATTTTGTTAGAAGGCCCAATTTCTTAATGACCTCTACTAATATTAGGTTCCTTTTAATCCATTTATTGACAATGAAACATAGTGGAGCACCCTTTACCCACATTTTTGAGTGAAAGAGACACTCACGTCTCGCCAGATCTCCAGTCTCACTTTGCTAGACCTTTGTGGTGGAAAAAAATGATATTGGGTTCTAAGTCAATGATATTTTACCCCTTATCTAGGGATAGTCAAGATTTAGATCTTATATCTGAATATGAAGCTTTTGACATAGACACTAAGAATTCCTTTACACAATTATATTATGAGTGGGACTCTTATGAAACTCACACCACTTTCTCATGTCTTTCCTTGTCTTCCCATTACCATTTTTTGATTGTGACTTTGATGGGTTTTCATGGGGTGGTCCATCCTAGAGATTTCCTTTGTTATATGGTTGGGAAATTCCTTTTCCCTAATTATACTATGAAGGGTTTCTAGATCCAAAGTCTCACTTCTTTTGTTTAAATGATTGCTAGATTTTGATAGCATATCAGTATGATACGCCAAACAGGATGTCTAGGAACTCCATTCATGTTTGGATATATCTATGCAAAAGGCCATAGTACTCGAGCTCTAGATGTCACTAATACACCTTGATACCTAACTTGGTTCTCAAGGTATGAAATATGTTTGTGAACTCTTGAACTACTTGGTCCCTTTTTTGTCGTAATGTGGTCCATCCCATGTACGAGTCTTTGTAGCTTCCAAAAGAGTAATATTGTACTTTTACAAAATCTATAAAAGAGTTCCAAGTGGGTGAAACTAAAAATAGTGTAGATTCCTCTGTGGTCCTTTTCTCATAATAAGTTTCCCACTAGTACTTAACATGGGGGCTAACCTTAAGGCGTGCAAAAGTAATCTTTTCTCCATTGGAAAAATTATGGATTGAAAAATATCCTTCTATAATATTTAACCATTTTTCTAGAGAATATTCATCTATATGTCCTTCAAATATAGGAATATCAAAATAATTTGTACTTTATAAGGGGGAAGTGCCTCTGAAGTGGCCACTAGATAGAGATGAGTCACATATTTCTATCCACCAAAGGATCTAGGAAAAAGCATTCATCATCTTGTTCCTCTATCACTAGAGGGATTCTTCGAGCAACAACTTGATAATATCTCCTACTCCCTCGTATTTATTTTCTTCCACTATGGGAGGAAGCCGAGGTCGGCAAGGATGGTCTTGCAAGGGATCAAGCAGTTCGAGTCCCAACTCCTTATCTTAACCTTGTTGGGGACATGCATAAAAAAATAAAGAAAGAGTGGACTACTCTAATACTAATCATCCAAATTTATGAAGTGAATGAAATAAATAAATAAAAAATAGAGATATATTGAAACTTACCTCAAATAATAAATGTAAAATGTCGAAACTAGATATAAGAAGAATGAAAGCAAATTAGCTCGAACGATGGTAGTTTATCTTTGAGAAGAGATTTGTCAGCTACATGCCTTCATGAATTATTTTACAATTAGGCTTTGAGGCATTTTTATTATGAATAAGGAAAGATAAACCCTAAACATCCAAAAGCCTAACCCTAGGAGATAAGGCACCAAAGGCTATGGGACCTGATGGGGTAAGTTAAAACATTAACTTCACAGGGTTGTAAATTTGGCATATGATCTCCATTTGGCATTCATGATATACACTTGTAAAGGTTTATCTAAGGATTACAATTTCTGACTGCTAACTATAGGTTTACTACCACTTTTGGCATGTTTCCCGAAAAATAATAGTTAGGGCATCAAAATGTCTCCAAAAGTTCAGGATTTGAAAACTACCAAAAATAGAAAATTATCAAAATACGAAAACAATGCTTTGAACCACTGGAATAGGTCAATGGCCACTGATATCCACTTGGATCAAACATCTAGGAAAATTATTAGTTATAGAGATTCACCATTTTACCATCAAGATTCTTAATCTATAAATAGACTTTATTACAATACCATGGTTTATAAATACCGGATGCCAAAAATCCATAATTCATTTCATACGACATTTGTTCATATGGTTTCTTTTACAATTAATAAATTTAATTAAAAGGGAGAAAAGGGTGTAATTACTTCAAAGATAAATTTCAAATTTTGATTTGTGAATAGTACTGAGAATATTCTAGAATATTTTATGAAGGTCAAATCTTTACCATCCACCTAATAATTATTGTAAATTAAATTAAATTTTAGAAACATTATTCCAAAATAAACACAAATATCCACGTCATTAAAATAATATGTTAAATTATTTTCTTAATTAATCAAATAAATATGAGCATAGTATATATGAAGTTAAAGAGACTATTTAGTTAATTAAAGAGGCATGGATTCTGAATCATAAAGAGATAAAGAGAGTTTGAATACTAGGTTTAAATATTTGTCGATAGGTATCTTCTTCCATACTATCATCTTGTTACTTTCTTCATCTTTTATAGATATCCATCCCTTGCCACATACAAGAACCCTTATTTATTGATTCCAAGTATCCCATGCATGTACAGATGAACGGAAACATTATGGTCTAGTTACAAATTTTTAATTCTTCTTCTTTTGCACATTGATGTTAACATATTTTGGATGGTTTATAGGATATTTTTGTTTACCACGTATTGATTGAAATTGTTAGGAAAAATACTGGGAGGTGGGGGGTTGAATCAATATTTTATTTCACTTTAACTTTTCATTTCATATTCAAAATGATGTATGCTATTGTTCTTAATGAAACCTGTGTGTGTACGCCACTTCAGTGAAGTAAAACAATGTTTATCTAGTTTACTTAATCTGTTATTAATTCCATCCCTGAGTTAACTTAATCATTTCATTATTGATTATCCAGTATGAAGTAAAGAATAGACCACAACACATAAGAAACACACATAGAACACAAGGATTTAGAAGGAAACCCAATGTGGGAGAAAACCACTGTTGTCATCATCTTTGTATTCTTTCTTATTATATAAAGAAAATATTCTTATAATGTTGCATTGGTGTAGCCACTTACTAGTATGCAAACACCCACCTACAGGCGGATACAACCTCCACTCATTCTCCAACACGCACTAGAAGGGAGATGCAACCCCTTGATCACTTTTTCTAACTCCTACCAGAAGGGAGCATGTACTCCTTGAACAAATTTACCAACTACCAATTGAAGGAAGATTTGACTCCTTCACTGAAGGCTCCAATCATCAACACCATTCATGGACAACATTTCATAATATTTCATAATATATCAACCTAAATCAAAGCATAAAAACCTGTAGGTCACATTTTATCACATTTTCATACTTGACTCACTTCCAACATTAAGCCCAATACCAAGTAATAATTCTGAAACCAAATACTATCAAATCATCCCATCAATGAACAAACCAAGATACCATACTAAATCATAGAAGTACTAAATCACCATAACCAGATCATATCATTGCAGAACCACTAATCAATCTATCAAGCCATACATTACTAGTCATCAGAGAAACCAAGTGATGTCATTGCAAACTCTGATCAAATTAACTTCAAAATGTATACGCTACTATTATGAAGAGAACCTGCATATATATGTGCTTCCTTTGCATACAACCTCCATATAGATCAGAAATTACTAAACCACTAAATCAATTATTGAACCATTCACAAATCACTGAAACAATCACAAATCACCACAAGATAACATTAGTACCAATGAATATTCCATTACAATTCAACCCAATCAACAATATATGTCACAGATCATCAAGATAGAGACATCCTTAACATACAACAACAAAAAAACCAGAACTCATCAAATGTCATCATTAAGCCATACTGCAAAACTCGAGAACATATACACAACATCCATCAAACATATCAGCATATGTACATTACTACCATGAAAAACACATGTGTACGGATCTCAACATACTGAAAGCCATATCTCAGATTACATACACGAATACCCATTAATAGATCAGTGTATGTATGTGACTATTGAAAGACAAACATCATGTAGATCTGAAAACTTTCATGACAAATCACATCGTCTTTCAAACCCAAATCTTGGCATACACATACTCTTAGAGTCACACATAATTACCTGTAGATCATACTATCATCATAGATCTATCAGTGTTATCTATAAAAAAATCAAACAATATCTGTTCATTTCATATCTATCTGATCTAAACCATCTCCATGCTCCCTGGTGCACACCTTTTTCGAATCAAATTACACATGAATAATTCATTTACTTGCACACCCAAAACCTTGATCTCCATCCCCTCATATATCTTTTTCCCTAGCCAATACATTAGGTAAAACCTTTAGTAATGTTGTTAGTATTTGTTGACGGGATCAAATGAACTTTGTCGCTCCAATCACTATGGGAAAATACCATGGTAATGACCCCTGGCATCCATATTTCCATGGTTCAAATTCTCTACATGACTTTTACTCATAATACCTGCATCTGTAAGTGACCCTTCTTCACAAAAACTGCATATACTTTCTCAAACTTCACTAAACTATCATTTCTATGTCCATATTTCTTGTAGCATATATACAAATTTGCATTAGTTCCACAATCATCATATTATCACATTGTTGAAATCAAGTATATATGTATGAAGCATGTTACCATAAAGGACAACACATTAGCCATAATGCCAATAATCTCCCCCTTTAGACTTGGTGGAAACCACTTTGGTATTTGGACACCACATGCAAATAAAAATGCAGACACCAACACCAAATATTCTCTCAAAACACACCAAGATTCTCTCCAAACACTCTTCTACAAACACAAAGCTTCCTTCTCCCTTTGACATCAAGGGAAAATGGTTTATCCAATCTTAATGAAGTGCTTCTCATACATGACTAAATGTTACAATGATTACAAAATGGGTCTTTTCGTGACCTTTACTTAAAGAGACATACATGACATTCATAATCATAATGATTTCAACAATGAGGCATCTTTGTAGCAAGACTGTGATATTCATCAACAACTACGATGCACCATATAGGAATCTACAATATAATCATCTAATATCATCAATATGAACATCCTCACCATCAACATGTAAGGTAAGACACAGTAGGAATCAATCTGTCCAAGTATGCAATGTTTCTGGACACCACCAATCAACGATAGCATAATATTGTCCAATCAAGCTACATCCCCTTGGCCTTATGTAATCAAGGTCAACATGCTCTCTCATCATATAGGAAGAGCCATAATGAACAAAATACAAGGCCATATCTAGCATATATAACATCATGTTATCTCCATCCATCAATAAAACAAAGAGAACCTCCAACATCACAAGCCATCAACAAACATCAACAATGACCATAACATACTCATCCTCCTCATCTAGTGTATCAAGTAGGATTATTACAATATTAATAATTATACTAAGTGCTACACAAGAAACATATAGGTATAATCCATAACTTTACCACATGCAACCAATTCATCATTGATAACTTATCACATGAATAAAACAACATATGTATCTTCAGTAGTGACAACAACAACAATCATACATTAGCAACGATATGTACTCATCATGAACATCATCATGCAACAAGGAGTGCTCAAGAAACCATAATGTCACCAATGGAACATTCGCAGCATAACAAGTGCCCCCCTTGAATTTGTGCCAATTCTTCACCATCAATTCTGATATATATATCCATTCATCAATCAACAAGTGCACCAAAGAACCATTTGAACTAGCAGGAATAACAAAATATTTTGCAGTAACCATAGACTCATCATGTACCAGCATCATTCCTAAGAAACATATGGGAATTAATAACAATCTTTAAAAAATCATTATCAGAACTAGAAAGACAATAATAACTGATGGGAGCATATAAACCCCCCCTAAATTTGTGCCACTCCTTTTTCATTACTGAGAGGCATACGTAGTTGTCTAGACAAAAAATAAGATATACACGTGACTTTCTTTCATAAGATTCACGTACATAAAATAAATTGTCTATGTTTTCAATCACAACCCCCCTTGAACATATCATTCATGTCCATGTTCATGTTCACTGCTACTTCATCATTGCAATGTTAGTAGTATAAGAATTACTAAATGAATATCAAAATAACATAGAGAATCAAGATATAAATGCATAGCGCCCCCTGAGATCATATTCCTCCTTTTCTCCATGAGGTTATGTACCTCATATTTACTTATGCAATCATTATTAGAAGTATGCTTTTTAAGAAAAATGAAATGTTGTAGGGACACTCTTCCCTACGCATCTGACTGATGTTCCTTCTTCCTCTAAATATTCTTGTAATTTCTAATCATGTGCTCGAATTTGTGGAGCTTATCCCATATTTTTCTTCCATTCCAAATTCTTGACCTAAAATTACTATCCTTATGCCCAAACTTGTTACAAGTATAACATCTTACATGACCAGAAAAGGGACTAAAGGAATATTAAAGTTTATGTTTCACATTCCTCCAATTTCAATTAACAACTTTGTGACCAAACATGTTGCAAGTAAAACAATATCCCTTAAATAAATCTGAGTACCTGGGGGCTGATGATTTTCCCATGAATCTTCTTATGCAATTCGTTGCAAAGCATCCAAATTTATGATAGCTAAAACATTCAACATCATTGTGTAGAGAGAATTGATTGTTTGGTTGTTGGATTGGTTGAATTCTTAATTCTTTACCTAGGTTTCGAGAGTTCCTTTGATAACCTCATAATTGCTTGCACAATCTTCTGATCTAGATTCTCATATTTCATTTTCATGAAAACTAAGACCATATTTAATGGAGGGAGACCTTTGACCACTAAGAATATTATCCAATATCTTTGAGCTATCTTGAAATCTCAATTGCTTATTTTTTTTTCTACTAACTTTCCTTCTGGAATACTTACCTCGACTTCCTTTTCTCTTTTTGTCTCATCAAGATGAGCTCTTATCTTAATGAGATCATTTTATTGTTCCTCAAATGCTTGAAGAACCTCTTCATATCATTTGTTAGACTTTGCAAGATTAGATATGAGAGAAATAATCTCTACTTCTTGCCCTTTACAATAATTGGTTCTTTCTTTAATCTCTTTGATTGTTGCATCTTCTTCATTTCTTTTTGCCTCTTGCAAATTTCTGAGTTTATTTATTAATGAAGCTACTTCATCCTCCTAACTTTGACACTGATCTTCCCTTTCATTATACTTCTTTCTCATTCCTCCTTCAATTTTCTTTCCTCCTTTCAACTTGGTTTTTGATGTGACAATATCTTATTTGTAGCCACACTCCTTTACATAAAACTATTACAATAAATTTTGTTGATCTCTATTTTCATCCGTGATCCTTTTAACCTCTACTTCCAGGGCCATTATTTTTTAATTTGGTTTCTCTTTAAAATTAATATTTTCACTTTTACCCATGAGATAAATTTCAGTTGATTTATTGTCATCTTTGATTTCATGATTACTACATGAATAGGGAAATGGATCACAGGTAGAACAAAAACCTGTAATTGATAATTTTTTGTTACTATCTTCTTCATTCTTGATCAATAGAAAGTGGGGTGCTACCAAAGCTAAATATTTGTTGACATCTATAACTACCATTACATCTGATATCTCACTTTCCTTTCCACAATATTCTTGAGCTAACTCCTTACTTTGAGCTACCTTCTTCCTTTTCTTCTTTCCCATTATCCCTGATAAACTCTCAAGTGGTTAAGCTTTTGCTGGAGAAACCTACTCTGATACCAATTGTTAGGAAAAATGCTCAAGGGAGTGGGGTTGGGGGGCAGAGGGGGTAGTAAATCAATATTTTATTTAACTTTAACCTTTCATTTCATATTTAAAATTCTGTATGCTACTATTCTTAATGAAACCTATGCATGTACATGACTTTAGTGATGTAAAACAACATATATCTAGTTTACTTAATTTGTCATTAATTCCATCAGTGAGTTAACTTAATCATTTCATTATTGATCATCTAGTATGTAATAAAGAATAGATAAATCATAATACATAATAAACACACATAGAACACTAGTATTTTAGATGGAAACCCAATGTGGTAGAAAACCACTGTTGTCGTCGTCTCTTTATTTCTTATTATATAAAGAAAATATTCTTAAAATATTGTACTAGTACAGGCTCTTACTAGCACGTAGACACCTACCCACAGGAGGCTACAACCTCCACTCATTCTCCAACACCCACAAAAAGGGAGCTACAACTCTTTTATATTGTTTGCTGACTCCTACTGGAAGGAAGCACCTACCCCTTGAAAACATTTACCAACTACCACTGCAAGGAAGCTCTGACTCCCTCATTGAAGGCTGTAATGCTCATAACCCTTCATAGGCCACATTTCGTAATATTTCATACAAGATCCACTTGACTGAAAACATCAAAACCTGTAGGCCACCTTTCATCATCTTTTGAGTTAAAGTCAATTAAACTAGTTCCAATTGATGGAGGAACTAGTATGATGTCTAATAGAGGGTTGCTTCTTCATGTGTTTAACCAGTTAACTGATAATTCAGCCATAAATAACTCATGCATGTCAGATTTGAGAGTTATCCAGTTGAGATTGGAGTTCAATGGAAGTGTACTATCAGGTGTATAATCATCCAAATTGTACAGGTGGTGTATGTAGTGAAATGAAGGCCTATGATGAATTATGAAATTCGAATTGAGAAATTTCCCTAATTTGTAGGGGCTACTTCCGAAGGAAACAACACAAGGAAATAGGAGCTTGGCAAGCAGCAGAATTGGCTAAGTATTAACCTAGGTGATCAGGAGCTTAGGACCAAGTGTCGTAAAATGGTCAAAAATGAAAGTGCTCAGAACTAGTTTGAACCTCAATGACCGAATAGATCTCGTCCTCCTGATTCCAGCGCCATGAACGGTTCGAAAAACATTCTTCGTATGAGGAAGTTATGCTAAAAAGAAGAATTGCCCAATAACATTGAAATTTTGGATTTTTTCTAAAAACTTTAAAATAGAATATTCTTTGGAACATTCCGTTATGGGCAGCGAATGGAAAGCTGCCACGTGGTAGGCTCGGAGATGACAACGTGGCTTATATGACATCAGCAGGTGGTATATGCTTTGTTTAAAATTTTGGTGGCAATGAGGTTCGATCGCGTGACCTCTGCAACAACAATCCTATGTCTTATCATCCAACCACGGCAGCCGATTTTGTATGGTCTGCCAATGAAATATTATTTAAAGTTTTCGGTTGTGTTGGGCAGGGCCCGAAGGTGGCTAGCCCCCCATACATGTGACCTCCGCCATTGAACCATGGGCTCTACCCCCTAAACCGCTTGTAAACATAATGGTCACGTTTAATGTTGAATGAGTTCACATGCGAGTTAACACGCAATTTCATTAACCATACAGCTAAGGGCTTGGCGCAAACTCCGAGGGGTCTAACCACCGCCACATAAATTCGGTCACATGAAGTTTGTAACTAACGGTTAGTGGTTGAGATGGCGGAGTTTTTGGCGGAGCGCTTCAAAAATGGTGGAATTTCCTATTTGTCGGGGTTATCTCGCAGTTAGCCAGTTTTTACTGGAGCTTTTCTAGGGCAGATTGGAGAAACTTTAATGAGCCATAAATTTGGCTAGGAAAGTCCTTTTTGGATGATTCTTTTTTTAATTTTGGGTCTCTTCAACCTGCTAAAGCCATTGCCATAGGTTTCACAGCCATCTAAGGTCATTTGTAGGTTATTTGGCTTCGTGGAAGTTCTAGGAGCCACGAGGGCCATATCAGTTTGGGAGCTGCATTTGGATGTGTGCAGCCATTGAATGTGGATTAGAGGTCATTCCTGAAGGATATAAGTGTTTTGAATCCATTTCTATAGTTCTTTTTCCCTTTTGAGGCATTCTTCTCACTGTTTAGCTTTAGGGAAGCTTTCATGGCCACTAGGGCCATTTCAGTGATTGAGCTGTGCTCGGCTAGGTTCATCTATTTGAGGTGAAACAAAAGCCTACTTCTACTGTAAGGAACCTTCAGATTCCAATGAAGGTGTTTTCAGAATCATTTGGAGACTTCTAAAGGCCACTATGCTGAATATAAGTTTCAGGTAGCCCAGAGCCATCCATGGGAGAAGACCTAGATTGGGGATGCAGTGCTTATTTTGAGCAAAGGAACAATCATTTGTTTATGTTAGATATGTGGTGGAGGTAGTAGCAGAATTTTCAGAGACATTTGAAGCATTCTAAAGGATTTTCTTCCATTAAGAAGCTCAGGGAAGCTTAGTGCACCTAGTGAAGGAATCAAGTCCAAGGGAGCCTAGATCTGCCTGCACAAAGTTGACAGCCATGACAGGGATGTATATGGTTTTTCTATACCCATAGGTTCAGTCAGTAACCTTTTGGAGTTGAGTGTGGAACTTGTAAAAGAATTGAAGCCATAATCCCAAAGAGCCAAGTCTAGTTGACTAGAGCTCACAGGAGACGTAGCCCACGAGATTGGGGTGAACTCCTTATTAAATTTGTTGTTATGTGTGATGTTTATTTGTTGCCTTATATGTCTGATATATATGTTTAATATCAGCTGAAACAAATCAAGTTAAAACACATAAACAGAACAAAAGACACACACATCTTAAACATGTATGTTCACTGAATTGAATACCTTGCTAAGCATTTACAAGTAGTTTCAAATTTAGATCAAGATGGTATCAGAGTAGGTTGTTGCTTCTTTGTATCAAAAGCAGTCAAATAAAGCTATAGACAGAGCCTGAAAAGAGCCAAAAAGCCTTCGAAATGATCTTGTTATACAATTGCAAAGTAGATAAACGCTCTTTTCAGTCAATCTTTGGTGTAGTTGTCTTTTGATTGTTTTGTGCAAGGATATTTTGACTGTCTTGCAAGTTTTGATCACAATAGCTTGAATGTATAGCTTCAAAGGAAGATTGGGGATAGCCACTGAATAACTAAGTCTTAGAGAAGACAAAAATGAATAGAAGATGTTTTCCTTACCCCAAGGACCTCAAGACAATCCATGAAGCACAAGAAGTGATGCAAAACAAGTTGTTTGAATAAGAGTTTGACTCTGCAATCATTTGATTCAAGAATTTGTTAATAGATTTTAAATTTTTCTGAAGCTCTTTTGTTCATTTTTATCATGACAACTTCCATAAGTGAGTTCTCAAAATCATCCTCCTTCACAAGATTCTTTGATGAAGGCTTGAAGCAAGAATTTTTCATCATGATGAATATGGTGAGAGAAATGTATGAGGATGAAAGAAAGAGCTCTAGACTTCAAGAGTAGTTGAATTCCATGAGGGAGGAGAAACAATTTCTTTTTGACCAATTGCAGGAAATGGAAGGCCAACTTCATACTGCAAACATGAATTTAGAAAGGATGCATGAGTTGGAGACACAACTCCTTGTTGCCAAAGAAGCCGTAGCCAAGTATCAGCTTGAAGAAGAGGTAAACGATTCTAGTTTATCTTCAAATTCTTATAAGAATGTTTATGTTGGTTCTTTTGAGAAACATACCAGAGGCATAGGGTCTAAGTTGATGTCTAAAATGGGATATGAAGGAAAAGGATTGGGCAAACATGCACAGGTTATAGCTGAGGCAATAATGGTTGAGGTAAGGCCTAAGAATTTGGGTCTTGGCTATGGACAATCTTATGGAAAGTGCCAAAGTAGCCATGAAGGCAATTGAAATAGTTCCTAGAAGGAGTTTCATTTCAAGTTCGCTATCTGAAGGTTGTATCCTTGAGGAATGCAATAGTTTGAAACATGCTTTGCAGGAAGAAGGTGTGCATAAGCATGCACTTGAACAAGAAAGTGGTGAAAGATCTAAAACCATTGAATGGATTGATAGTGTTCCAAAGGGAGCTTCTTCTTCTTTCGATTCACCTCCTTATGAAGGTAATGAAGGTGAAAGAGAAAGGTATAAATCTGATTTCCATCACACTTCCTTTGATCATGTAAAGCATGGAAAATTTCCACATAAGAATTGGAAAACAATTGGAAAAGAATTGCATGTTCTTTTTGTGGTTTGGTTAACCATAGTGTTTCTAGATGTTGGGAAAGAATGGCAACATACAGGAAACTTTTGAAGGAAAGGAGGCAAGAAGCCAAAGTTCCATTGAACAATGCAAATCATGTTTTCAAGAAGATGAACATGTGTTGCACTTATTGCCATAAGCATGGACATACTGTTGAAAGGTGTTGGACTCTAAATCCAACAATGCTTCCACGAAAGTTGAAGAAATTGGAGAAAGAGTATGGCAAGAATGGGAAGGAAGTTTCCAACATTGATATGTGTAAGGATGGTACACATGTTGATATCGATGTGTAGTTAAAGGAAGCACCTTTGAAATGGATTGGTAAGAAATGGTTAGAATTCTTATCCAATTAAAGTTGCATGTCTTTTGATTGAATGCATTTTTTTGTTAAGGGAATGCAAGTTGTAGGATGGAAAAGTTGATTATGAGACTCACTCTATTTCAGCTCTTGTCACCCACATGTGTTTTTATTGGGTTGATGTACCTGTTGGTCTTAGAAAATAAGAGTTGAAGTTGCACCTGTACATAGATGTTGTAGGTGTGTTTATCAAAGTGTATATAGTTCATTGTTTTTGATACATACATGTGTTTGTAAATGTATATTGTTGATAGTCGACTAGTGTTGCTTGTGAGCACACTTTTACATTTTCGATTGTGTCACACATTGATTATCAACTTGTGTCAATTTTGGTGCACATGTTTTGTCGACTTGTGTCGGTTGTGTACACACTTGTTATGTTGATGGTTGAGTCCATTGTATAGCATATTGCAAGACAAATTGTTGTTGATGATTGTCTTGTTGCACAAGATACCTTTGGTGTCATTTGGTGCAGGAAAAGAATTTGGTGCAAAGCTATGCATAGTTCTATGAGCTAGAAATGCATGCAAGCAAAGAGGGCTCAAATTTCTGCATGGTCAGTGGAAGATTTCAGCTCATATATTAGCAAGTTTCATTGTTGATTTCTCCAATTTCAGATTTGTCTGGCGAAAGAACTTGGTCGAGAGTCGACGAGTACTTGGTTTATGCAACAAAATTCGCCATGATGATAGTTGATAAGGTAGGACATTTTGGCATCAGTATGTTGATTTGGCTGAATGGAAGAAGATGTTTATGTTCTCTCAAGTGCTGCACAGTTCAGTTCAGAGATTTAGTAAGCTTTTGGGGACCAAAAGCTTCTCATTTGGGAGGTGTGATCAGGAGCTCAGGACCAAATGTCGTAAAATGGTCAAAAATGAATGTGCTCAGAACTGGTTTGAACCTCAACAATCGGATAGAGCTCGTCCTCCTGATTCTAGCACTATGAACGGTTCAAAAAACGGTCTCTGTATGAGGAAGTTATGCTAAAAAGAAGAATTGCCTAATAACATTGAAATTTTGAATTTTTTTGAAAAAATTTAAAATAGAATATTCTTTAGAACATTCTGTTATGGGCAGCGAATGGCAAGCTGCCACGTGGCAGGCTCGGAGATGACCACGTGGCTTAGATGACATCAGCAGGTGGTATGTTCTTTGTTTAAAATTTTGGTGGCGGTGAGGTTCGATCCTACGACCTCTGGAACAACAATACTACATCTTACCATCCAACCACGGCAACGAATTTTGTATGGTTTGCCAAAAAACCATTATTCAAAGTTTCCAGTTGTGTTGGGCGGGGCCCGAATATGGCCAGCCTCACAATACATGTGACCTATGCCATTGAACCACGGGCTCTATCCCCTAAACTTCTTGTAAACATAACGGTCACATTTAATGTTGAACGAGTTCACATGTGGGTTAAACGGTTAGTTAACATGCAATTTCATTAACCATACAGCTAAGGGCTTGGCGCAAACTCTGAGGTGCCTAACCACTGCCACAGAAATCCGATCACATGCAGTTTGTAACTAACGGTTAGTGATTGAGATGGTGGAGTTTTTGGAGCGCTCCAAAAATGGTGGAATTGCCTATTTGTCGGGGTTATCTGGCAGTTAGCCAGTTTTAACTCAAGTTTTTCTAGGGCAGATTGGAGAAACTTTAATGAGCCATAAATTTGGCTAGGAAAGTCCTTTTTGGACGATTTTTTTTTTTTTGGGTCTTTTCAACCTTCTGAAGCCATTCCCATAGGTTTCATGGCCATATGAGGTCATTGGTAGGTGATTTTGCTTCGTTGAAGTTCCAGGAGCCACAAGGGCCATATCAGTTTGGGAGTTGCATTTGGATGTGTGCAGCCATTATGTTATCTCAAAATCTGACCCTGGAAGGCTGCAGACCAGGAAGACCTCAAGTAACTATTTCAAACCTACTTTAGGTTGAGGCTTAGCCTCCCCAACCAGAGAGGGCTCTCTCAAAGGATTAATGTTTTTTATTATGATTAAGATGGTTAACTCTTGTGAAAAAAATGTAAAATAATGAGTTGTGGAAACACAATTAGAAACTATCCATTGGGCTTATGGAGCAACATCATTTCAGTATAACAATAGTATCAACCTTACATAGAAGTCAGGGCATTCAGGATTCAACACATTCAGAACATACCAAAAACATATAAGACCACACAGTCTATGAATGTATACAGGAAGTTAGAGCACTATGAGTGAATTCTAAGTGATTACACATTCATACCACTGCAAATACTGGGAAAAGAACAATACAACACATTCTGAACATCAAATCCCTCCTGAGTCCTGAGAAGCAAGGCCAATCTTGTATTACTAAAACAGAGTCTTTACATAAAGCCAAATATCAGAGCTTTTTTCAATAAATTTCCAACCCCTGGTACATTTCACTTTCTTGTATATATAGAGTTATTTTACAAGGCTGGGATTCCTCCTCCAACATGAGGGTAACTTGAATTCTACTTCTTATGACACCTATTCAAATTCTAACTACCTATTAAAAGTAACAAACTGTTAACTGGACTTTTTAGAGATCTAAGTCAAATAGGAGTCTAACTCCATATCATGCTAATAATAGCCTTAATTACAATCATTCTCGTTCTTTGACAAGTGGTCTTTTTTTAGCTTGGCTATGGTGGATGTTCGAAGCTCCATACTGGTCCTCAATTTCCCATCTTCTCGATTTGCCTGAAAAGTAGGGAACTGCCGTTGTTTATCTGCCTTTGGTTTTCCTCAAAGATATTCGATTCCAGTGAACCATAGGCTTCATCTTTGATTATGCAAAATATATTAGAATGCCATGTCCTTGATGTGCTGTCAACCTTTTCCATGTGTGAAGACAAAAACTCCTCCAAGTTGTCTGACATATCATTGACTGTAGTAAATATGATCACTTTATAGCAAAAAGTTTAGAATTGGATTCGAATATATATTTCCTCCACTTGTCTTGACCTTGTTGAAAGTTGATACCCTTAGATTATCCTTTGAAGATATTCCTTTTTCAAAATTTTCCCTCGGTCTCTCAAAATCTGTTGATTGAGTTTAAATTATGTAGCTTCAACAGTTTCGTAGCACGCTACGAAACTGCTGGGTAATTCCAAAACATAGTTTCAACCCAAAATTTTGCTATTTTGAGCCTCTTGATATTTAAACATCCTTTTCAATTGCTCCAAAGCTTTTCAAAACTAAGTAAAAATGTATGATTCTTCAAGAAAGATTGTAACAAGGAAAACAATCAAAATTTGAAACATAACCTTACTTGATGTGTGACTTCTTTAAGGAGATTCTTTCTGCTGGCTTAACTGTATCTTTAAGTCCTCAATTTGTTTCTTCATGACTCTGATCCCAGTTCTCAAGTTTGTATTGAACTTTCTGATGAATTGCGCTTCCTTTATTGCAGGGACAGTCCAGCTACGGAATTGAACATTAAAATCAACCACCTCAGGTATTTGAAATGTTTTTCCCTCCCACCGAGCTTGCATTTGGTTAAAATAAGCTTCCTTGATTGCAAATTTCATGGAAGCTTTCTTCAGTCTAGCAATTTCAAAGTTTACCAATTCCAACCTCCTTTTCAAATCTTCCACACTATCTTCTTCTTGAAGGGTAACTGCTTTGCTTTTATCTTTTCCTTCATGAGGCTGTATTGCCTCCCCTATTTCATCTGCTCCTGGAAATATCTCCTGTATGTCTTTGAAATTCCTTGTTATGGGTCTTCTTGGCCTAAAGAAAAATTTATCAACTGGATCATCGAACTTGAACTTTTTTGAGGCTTTATTTTTCTTAGCCTTGTCTTTTTCTGAATCTATCACATCTGCTTGAACCAAGGGAGACTCTTCAATATCAATTGCCTACAATATGTCATTAATACTTCCCTTTGAAACCGGGGTGTCTTCAGTCACCACTGATTTTCCTTTTTCTTTAGCTACCTAGTTCCTAGTCCTTCTTCTTTGAACTCCTTCACCAGTGCTTGACTCATGTCCACCTTCTTTGACCTGAGCTTTCTCTTTAAGGGACTATTGGGGTGTATCTTGGATAGTTAGTGGCTGGGTGGATTCTCTTACTTGTTTCCTAACCTTCAACTTTGAAAACCTCCTGGATCTTATTTATGCCTGATGACCAATCGTTGTTGGAAGATATTTTACATATTGAGGACTAAGACTGGTCTCGTTCTTGAAACCAGACATGAATATGAATGTGGGCCAGTCCCTAACTACTCTCTGGAGTTCATGCAGAACAATCAACTTAACTAATCCACGGTGAAACAACAAATTTTCACAAGCCTCTTTCCTTAATTGCACCTTATCACACATTTTGCTTAGGCTACGGAATAAGAAGAAAGGTAAATCAATATATGTCTTCCCTGTGAAATGCAATAGAAGTTTGAAATTATATGAATACACCTTATTGTATCTCCTTTCACAGATAAGATACTTTTGTATGCAAGTAATAAAATTGGCATACGAATCCTTGACATAACTCCTAGGAACAGATTTGTTTAAATCGGAGTTAAAGAACTCGTGCTTCAGAAATTCTTTACATGGGTTCATATCGAATTTGAAATTCTTAAACTAAGTTTTATGCCCTCTTGGAATATCTGTAACTATGGATATTATGTCTGGTGAGACCTGCAGTTCAAGCATACCAACCTTTGAATTCAGTCCTGTGAAATTCAAGGCAAATTCCTTGGTGACCTGTGCATGACCTCTCTAGAGTTTCTTGCAGAAATTCCAGCACCTAGCTTGCTTGAATGCATGCTCAAATTCCCTGTTCCTCAAGGTTATGTATAAACCTTCAAGTTCAGTCCTTAAACACCCACCTAACCTGTGATTCTTTCTCTCTACAGACCCCTCCATGAATCTCCAGCGGAATGATACGTTTGATGACCGGCTCTGTTTCAATCTTTGATCTCTACCTCGCTTGATATGTAATGCATTCAAATTGAACATTTGTAGATTTGTCCCTTATGTAATGAATGCAATCATGTCTAAGACTGTGCATACCTGATTTTTCTTGGATCTTGCAATCCGAGTGTACCAGAGTACCTAGCGACTGTAATGATGGATATAAGCAGTTAGACCTGATATGTGGAGTGTATAAGCTGACAGTGGATGATGCAACCATAATTGGACTTGACAGATTTGACATTTGGGAAAGATTTGCTGTGGATTGCATGAATCTCCAATTTCGTAGCGCAGTTAGTGTAAAATTTGAATTATGCACTAAGAAATCACCTAAAACATGTTGCGCTGCGAAACTGCTAAAAAGGATTTATGCGCTGCGAAATTACCTAAAACGCTTTATGGCACATAGTAACCTTTGAAAAAAACTGACACATGGTTATGAGACCGGTGATGAATGAGAATGAATAGTTGACTCAAGACTCCTAAGACTCAGACTCTAAGGAAAACAAAAATCAAACTTAGACTAGCACCAACCCTTACCATCAAACTAATGAGAAAAATTTGGCATTAGAATTCTTAAATGATAACACATTGAATGTGGATCAAAGGTCATTCCTGAAGGATCTTAGTGTTCTGAATCCATTTCTACAACTCGTTTTTCCTGTTGCGACATTCTTCTCTCTGTTTAGCTTTAGGGAAGTTTTCATGGCCACTAGGGCCATTTCAGTGATTGAGTTGTGCTGGGCTAGGTTCATCTGTTTGAGGTGAAAAAAAAGCCTATTTCTGCTGTAAGGAACCTCCTAAATCCAATGAAGGTGTTTTTATAAGCATTTGGAGACTTCTAAAGGCCAATATGCTGAAGAGAAGTTTTAGGCAGCCTAGAGCCATCCATGGGAGAAGGCCTAGATTGGGGATGCAATGCTTATTTTGAGCAAAGGAACAATCATTTGTTTATGTCAGATATGTACTAGAGACAGTAGCAGAAGTTTTAGAGACATTTTAAGCATTCTGAAGGAGTTTGTGCCATTAAGAAGCTCAAGGAAGCTTAGTGCACCTACTGAAGGAATCAAGTCCAAGGGAGCCTAGATCTGCCTGCACAAAGTTGATAGCCATGACAAGGATGTATATGGTTTTTCTAAACCCATAGGTTCAGTCAGTAACCTTTTGGAGTTGAGTGTGGAACTTGTAAAAGAATTGAAGCCATAATCCCAAAGAGCCAAGTCTAGTTGACTAGATTTCACAGGAGACATAGCCCACGAGATTGTGGTGAACTCTTTATTAAATTTGTTGTTATGTGTGATGTTTATTTGCTGCCTTATATGTTTGATATATATGTTTAATATCAGCTGAAAAAAATCAAGTTAAAACACATAAATAGAAGAAAAGACATACACCTTTTAAACATGTATGTTTACTGAATTGAATACCTTGCTAAGCATTTACAAGTAGTTTCAAATTCAGATCACTAGGCTTGTTTAGGAAGCAGTGAGATAGATAGAAATAGTGCAGAGGTTGCTCAGGCTTGAGAAAAGCATTGTAATATTCTCATAATTTCTGACTAATGCAATAATTATATACAGATAGTAGGGGTTTTTACCCATGGCTTTCCCCAAGAAATCATTGCGTAATGTGTTGATTGAATTCTTTCTCTTGTATGCTTCATTATTTCTCGATTGATAAACTGTTTCCACTAATAAGTATAGAATATTCTAGTATATTATTTTAGTAAATTACAATTAGAAATTTGAATCTATAAGGAATTTCTACATGGTATCAGAGTAGAGATGACACTATGAGAGAATAATCAACGCATGTATTTGTAGGTGAAATAGAATTTGCAAGATCATTCTTTAGAGCCAACAAGATGTCGTTCTGCAGATTGAGACTCAAATATTCCCTTAAGGGTGGTTCGAACTATATTTCTTGGAAGGGAAATATGGAGGAACTTTTAAAAGACAACGGGCTGAAGGAATTCGTAGACAATGATATTCCTAATCCTCCAACAACCAATTCCGAAGATCTAGAAGAGTGGAAGAAATGTGTGGCAAAGGTGAGGAGGATCATGCTAGAAGGAGTTTGAGATCATATTGTCTCGAATCTCCATGAGAAGGATACACCATATGTAATGCGGAAAGCCTTTATTGAATTGTTTTAGAATAGAAGCAACCACATGAAGCTAGAACTAAAGGAAAATATTCAGGAGATCAAGTTGGAGAACAATGACACAATACCATAGTACTTGAGCAGGTTCACCTAATGTTAGGATGAACTTGGGAGTAGTGGTATTATAGTTGCTAAAGATGATATGGTCAGCCTAACACTTCTAAGCCTTCCCAAGAGTTGGCATAACTATGAGGATTCGATAAATGGGAGGGAGCATCTACCAAAGTGGGACCATTTGTGGTCCAACTTGGTGTAAAAAGAGATAAGGAGGGAAAACCGAGATGGGAACTTATCCAAAGAAGTGTAAGAGGACTTTTAATTAGTCAACAAAGGAAAGAAAACCAAGGGAATAAAGTCTCAAGGTGAGGAGGGAAAGAAGAAATACTTGTCCAATATTGAGTGCTTCCATTATCATGAATCTGGGCACTAGGCCACAGAATGTCCACAGAAGAAGGAAAGCAAGAAGTAGACTACAACAACAACATTAGGTGAAGCTCTATCTTCACAATTCAAGATTGATTTTACTCTCATTGCATGCATGGAAAGCATGGTAATGGGAAGCATGTGGTATCTTGACAATGGTGCTTCATACCATATGATGGGGAATAGAGATCTCTTCACTGACTTGGAGGAGAAAGTGCTCAAGCAGAACATTAAGTTTGGAGAGAATGAGAGGTATAGTGCAAACGGTATCAGTATAGTTACTTTTCAAAGGGAGTGTGTCTCCCCTATTAGACTCAAGGATGTGATGTATGTACCAAGTCTAAATAATAATTTGATTCCCATTGCAGTATTGGAAGACCATGTCTAAGAAGTGATATTTAGAAAATGAAAGGCTTTCCTTAGATGCATCTCCACGAAATGGGTGAAGCAGATTAGTGTGCGAGTCAAGAACCTTTATGCACTTAAGGTCGAAGATGTATGAAAATCCTTGAGGAGAAAGTAAAATGTTAGAGACTTGGTGGTTGAGAGGGAGCATAATTTAGCTCTCAAAATGGATCCTCGAAAGCAACATCAACAAGTTGTGGAGAAGCCACAATTAGAGAAGCAGAGAGGAGATAGAGAGGAAACATCCACTAAAGGAGAGACCTCCAGCAGGGGGAATTTTGAGCTAAGTGGGAAGAGGTAGCACATGCAGCCACTTCCATGTGTGAGGTGGGGCGATGTGAAACAATATTCCAAGAGTTGTAGAAAATTAGACAGGGTCCATTTAGATGTGTTTGTATCATGGATCATTACCCTTACTATAGGGACCCACAATATTTCGTACCAAGAGGATCAGTGTCAGTCAGATACTGAGGACTACAGAGTAGTGTTGAAAGAAGTGTAGGAAGGTTCATTAGTAGAGTCAAAAACAACATAATTTTCCTGGTAGATAGTTGCAGACACAGTTGATTTAGTTAGTTTTTGGATGTTTCTCAGTTGCAGATGTTACGGTAACAAAAACAATAGTGAGAAGTGTTACATGCAATACATTCCAAAGGTGTTGGATTGGGGTAGATGTGAATGCATTTCTTGCTAAAAGGGAGTGTTGAACATGCAACAATAAATTCCTAAATTAATTTTTCCTTAATTAAGTTAGGAGAAAATTGTAATTCAACATCATAAGACAACTTGTAACAGTTAACTAAGTTAATTCCACTTAGTTGGTTCAGTTAATTTGAGTTGAGGGTCTAACTTAAGTCATGTAGAGTGGTTCCTACTTTATAGGATCCCTGGCGGATTTTACGTTGAGTTGTAATTAATTAATTCAGTTTAACTAAGTTAAAGTTAGTTAAAAAAGTTCCAATGGATGGAGGAACTAGTAGTAGGTCTGACAGTGGGGTGCTTCTTCATGTGTTCAATCAGTTAACTGATAATTCATCCATAAAAAACTCATGCATGTTAGATCATAGGGTTACGCAGTTGAGATTTGAGTTCAAGGGAAGTCTACTATCATTTGTATAATCATCCAAATGGTATAGGTAGTGCATACAGTCACATGAAGGCATATGATGGATTTTGCAATTTTAATTGAGGAATTCCCCTAATTAATAGGGGCTAATAGTAGCTTCACAAGTAGTAAAATTGGCGAAGTATTGGCCAGGGTTTTTCTAGGAAGCAATGAGACAGATAGAGATAATGCAAAGGTTTCTCAAGCTTGAGAAAAGCATTGTAATCTTCTCATAATTGTTTACCAATGCAATATAAATATAGCATGGGTTTTTAGTTGTGTCTTTCCCCAAAAAATTATTGTGTAATTTGTTCATTGAATTCATTCTCTTCTATGCTTCGTGATTTCTAAATCGATTAATTGTTTCTATTGATAAGTAGAATAGATTCAAGTCTATTGTTTTAGTAAATTATAGTTAGAAATTTGAATCTACAAGGAATTTCTACAAATATATACATCATGGTATCATATGGAAAATTGATTAGAAATCTATATAAATTATTGGTAGAACAATTATATTATACCTTAGCAACACAGTGTAACTCTTCAAGTCGTTTATCTTCCTCCTTCCTTTACTACTCACACAAATTAGGCTCATCTATGTAGCAAGAATAGGGTCTCTTGGTAGAAAGACTCCAACATAACAATGTATTATACTAACTCTCACCTCTCCTTCCATATTTGAGAGGGTATGGTTATATAGGATCTTTCTAAATTAGTACCAAAAATAAATAAAAATCCAACATTTCTCCCATTAGACTTAAAATTTGGGTATGGACTTTGTAAAAAAATTCTTGATCGAGCTATAGGATTGATTGAGCCCTCTTTTTTCTATAAAAACCCTAAGTGAAGTTTGTGTAGATCACTTTGCGTAGGCCACTTTGCATAGGCCATGGATTAAAACCCTCAACCGGGGTATTTAGTATCTTAACCGAGGAGCCAAGGTTCAACCCAACCATTCAATAGCTCAAGAAAGGAGCCAAAGGCTCGACCCAGCCACCCAATCTTGATTGAGGAGTGCACATATTGCAAAATGTTTGGAAGAAGAGGTAGTGTTTTTTCCATTCTATAAGTATTTTAACTTTTTCTTGCAAATAAAAGAATTAATTAATTTGAAATGAAAACCATGACATGAAAAACAATTGAAAACCACCAAAAACCACCAAGAAAACCACATAAAATCACTATCATGTAGAATAAGCCAAAAATTGAGAAAAAATATCTTAATTATAAACATAAATGGAATCCAAAATGTTGAGATTAAAACTCAAACACATATAATATTCAAGATAAACAATAACATTGTTAGACATTTTCCATTTATTATAACCAATTTGGATTTATTTATTTTATTTTTAGTTTGATATAAGATATTATCAAATAAAGATTTTAAAGTGGGTATATTTTTCTATTCCTCTTCCACACATTTAACTTCCTAGGTTTATGTATTAATTATAGGATATTATTGTAATTATTTGGTATTCTTATATATTTTGATTAGAATTTATAAAAATCGAAATATGGTTCCTTCTGGTTTAATTTGTGAATATTCATAGTTCTGGTGCTTCAAAATCCCATGTTTCTGTAATGTCCCTTCCTAATTTTTCTCTTAAGGAGAGGGAAAACAATTTTGGCAATTTTGTTATTTTTGGCTTAATGCATTTTTTATGGAAGAACTTAGGAGAAAGGGGGGTCAATATGCCTTTAGTGGATTGTGGGGGCCACTCACCCACCAACAATATGCACCACTTAGAGGTAGCTCAATTTTCCTAAGTTGGGGGTCGAAATATTTGATAAGATCCACATGGGGCACAAGGGAGCAAGCATAAGTAGAAGGAGGGAGCAGCATTTGGGGATTTTTGTCAAATTCAGAATTCATTGTTGCTTTGGTTGTTCAACTAAGTTACAACGTGATGTTTAACACCGTAGCTTCCCAAGGAGTGAAGCTCATCCCTTTCCTTCGGTGGACCTTGAGTGCCACCCTAAGAGGGATTTCCTTTGCTATTCGAAATGAAGAGTGAGACCCCTTTCAAAGAATTACACTACCTTGGTTCAACAAGGACACAGTGGGCGAGACTGTGTGTTTGCGTGGAGCTGTAGAGTCAGGATTTGTAGGTGAAGTGTTGTTGGAGGCATTCCCATCAAGTTTTCATCACAGAGGAGTGATATCATAGTAGAAGGAGGATCCAAGCACTCATGACAAGTTTCTGGTTGAAGGGATTACACCATCATCACCCAAGACTACTCAGTAATTAGAGTGGGTTGTATGGAGGGAGTCTTACTCGGAGGATTGATGGGATGGATTGTGGGAAAATTGTTGGTAGGGTGATTTGGGAGGATTCTTGGCATTTTGGGAGCAGAAGACAATAGTTACAGCTACAGGTGCATAATTCTAGTGTTGGAGGATGCCAAGCTCTAGGAGGTTGAAATTGATGGGTCAAAACTAAGGAAAACCCTTTTTGGGTTTTTTGGGGTTTTTGACAAGGAGTACACTCCTAAATTTGCAGAACTTTTTGGGTTTTTTGAGGGCAAGAAACAAAGTTCGAAGTCAACTAGCGGTGTATATTTGAAGGGACATCGTAGCTTTCTGAATAGTTGCAATTCTATAACAGCTGGGCACTTTTGTGTTGATCACCTCAGGTTTGTAGCTTACCTTGTGCAAGCCTAGGTGCACCTCATTCATATTCTATTATACTCAAACATATTTATTAATGAAAATGAGCCAGTTGGGTGTTTAATGAGAAATTTATTTATGTGTTAATTGTTGAGTACGTTTTTTTTTTTTTTTTTAATTTATCGCATGTCCTTATTATCACTGCAAATTTTTCATTAGGAATATTACAGTGGTGTCATAGCATGGTCTTGTCTAGGGTAAGGAATAAGAGCAGTTGATTCCATTGAGATACCAAGGACTGGTTTTCTAGAGAGGTCGTGGTAGAGGAAAAGGTAGGGGTCGAGGTAGAGAAGAGGGCCTAGACCCATTTTCAAACACTGAAGTGGAAAATATTAGAGGTAGTTTCAACAAAAAAGAAGAGAATGAGCAGTCCAGATAGAGGAACATGGAATAGCTCTTAAAAGATCTATTAAAGACAAACCAATAGATGATGAGACAAGGGCAGCTGATGATGGACATGATGTAGTAGGTGATGGGCCTACAAATAGGTGGAAGACTAGATGGAGAACCTCAAGGTGATGGGGGTTCCAGATAGGGAGGAGATAGTCATACCTATCAACTTCCAAACACCCCATAGTGTCGGCAACATGACCACCCCATAATGCCTCATTTTATGGAGGAGGTTGATCCAAAGAGAGAATCAGACCTAGTTGCAGACTTGGTACATTCTATTGCACCTGGCATTGATGAGTATGAGGGTTGGATGGCCCGATCAAGAGGGTGATGTCATTTGGAGAGTAGATCCACCTCAAGGATAGGTGCACTACTGGGGTTGGAGGCCCCTATTGTTATACAGGAATAGTGTCCACACGGATGCTGCTATTCCCACTAAGATGGGTGGCTATCTTAGAAACAAACAATCAAAGTCTACTACTGATTCCTTTTATGAAAATAGATGAGAGGAGAACCAAGAGGGTCAACCTGAGTCTTGCACTCGATTCCCTCTCCTTCTTGATAGAGTTTTGCTGCTCTCTCTTTGTCTGCTCAGCTTCAAAAGGACCTGTAGAATCACAACAACATACTACTATGGAAGAAACTAAGATCTAAGTCCATAAATAATGCAGGATTAGATGTGCATTAACCATATACAAGCATATATAAACAAGTACAGAAGAATATGGAAAGAAACAAGAATAGCTTTATTCAGATAAAAAGTAGCAAGAGGATTAAAACCATGAGCGGCTCTGACCCAGCATCATCCTCTAGCTAAGAAGCCCTTCTTCACCTCAAGCAAAGGAAAATCACCCAACACTGTGAATGTACACCAGATTACCAACAACACTTCTCTATAAGTTACAAAATTCCAGCCCCTGGATCTCTGTGAAGAGGGATCCATATATAGATGATTACAGAGAGGTGAGTCATCTTTTGGGATTTTGAATAGTGTCATTTCTCTGATAGTTCCTGCTTCCTCTTGGAGAATGAAGATCTCTTACTCATCCCTGGTCGAAAATGGAGTGGCAAGTGTCAGAGGGGAAGCTTATGGAAGATTCCATGATCTTCCACCTCGCATTTTGGTCCCTTCCATTTGTCCATTCTCAACCATCGCACCCTACGAAGGAGAAAAATAGTATGCATCGCACCCTGTACATTGGGAAGGTGATATGCATCGCACCCTCTGCATGGAGCTTTCAGTATGGTCCAGTTTTGACCATTTATGAGCAGTTTTCAGTGGA
>APFE030680584.1:103369-127161 GCA_000404065.3 Pinus taeda
AAGCAAAATCACCCAACACTGTGAATGTACACAAGAATACTAACAGCACTTCTCTATAGATTACAAAATTCCAGCCCCTGGATCTCTGTGATGAGGGATCCATATATAGATGATTACAGAGAGGTGAGTCATATTTTGGGATAATGATTAGTGTCTTCTCTCTGATAGTTCCTGCTTCCACTTGGAGAATGAAGATCTCTTACTCATCCCTGGTCGAAAATGGAGTGGCAAGTGTTAGAGGGGAAGCTTCTGGAAGATTCCATGATTTTCCACCTCGCATTTTGGTCCTTTCCATTTGTCCATTCCTGACCATCGCACCCTACAGAGGAGAAAAATAGTATGCATTGCACCCTGTACATTGGGAAGGTGATATTCATCGCACCCTATGCATGGAGCTTTCAGTATGGTCCAGTTTTGACCATTTATGAGCAGTTTTCAGTGGAGAACTTCTGGGAAATGATGTAATCAGTTGACCTTGTTCCTTTAGGCAGTGAAGCAACCCTTTTAGGGACTTAAGAGCCCTTAGTTTTGGACATTTGTGATTGGGGTTGAAGTGCCCAAAAATGTCTATAACAATTGCCCCCTAAAGCATGAGGTCGTTAATCATTTTTTATGTCGGGTGAAATGCTTTAGTATGAGGATCTGAAGTTTTTCTCAGCTTGGAGGTGACCTGTAATAAGATACAATACAATACATTATTTGACAACATTTTTTCATGATCTAGCTAAGGTGGGCATTTCCATGCTCAGCTTTATAAACTCATTTTCATGTACATAGGATAGACGATCGTCTGTGTGATAGACTGATGATATGGACACATCATCCTTTTATTTGGATGATCATCCATTCGGCAATGATGTACATTGGATGTTTTTATATTCCTGAATATATCACAGCTCGGATGGATGAAACTAGATCCGTGGTCTTCAAATTCGGCCAATCTTTACTCGGAGTACAAGTCGATCCATGTGAAAAATGTTTTGGAGTCGAACATGGAAAGACATCGCCTAATTACCAGCCAATGATGTAAGTTGTTAACAGGCACAAGAGGAATCACCAATAATGACAATGACCCTCAAGGTACTACAGTACAGTCTACGTGGTGTGAAAAAGGGACTTGGCATCGAACACCACACAAAATATCTCGGTCGAAGGTCATTGATGTAAACCTGTCAACAAAAGTGAGAAACTTGACATTGAGGCATGCAAGCTTCAAAGTACTGAAAGGGTTGTTCCTAAGTCAACTTCTTGGATAATGAGCTGATGTCGACAAGAAGCGACCCGTCGCAGGAGGGCCTTAATGAATCCCACATCAATGACATGGAATTAAGCAAATGATTTTGGAGGTGAAAACAAACTGACGATATGGGGTTTAGGGTGGCGGTCATGAAGGAATGAAGCATGAATGTATTGCAGTGGGTGAGACTCAGGTGAATTGTCTGAATGAATTCTCTTGAACATATCGGCGACACTGATGATGGATTTGTAGCGTTAACCCCAGAGATGGATGGTGTGATGGACCAATGGTGAAGACTAGTGAACGAAACAACCCAACCCGACATGGATGTGGAAGGAAAGTGTCATGTTCAAGAGCGACTTGCTACCAATAAAATTTCTTCTTGTTTTCTTCCCAATTTTCCCCAGTCATTGCTGACGAGTACCTCTTTGTTTTTGTCAAGCTTGAGGAGGATAACATATTCTTGTTCTATAATCCGCCCTTCAGGTGAAACTGTCGCTATATTTTAGCGAGCCTAGCGACACTGAAACTCATTCTCATCTTGTTGGATGAGTTTGTCGCTATTAGTTTTAACGAGTTTAACAACAAAGACAACTCAGTCTCTTTCAATGTTAGAGAGTCTGAAAGAAACAGAAAGAAGAATATGAAGGTTGTTTTTCATTGTATAATCCCTTGAGTCTAAAAAAGCGTAAAATAATACAAAAGGGATGAATTTTCGATAGCTTTAACGAGCCGAGCAAGATAAGCACTCGATCTTTTTGTGTAATAATCCCTCAGGTCCAAAAAGATCAAAATCAAGAGGAGAGATAGCACTTCTGATGCCTTTTAACGAGCCGAGGAGGCCAATCGCTTGGCAATCTTTTCATATTTTACGAGTCGGGTGAAAAGAGCTTAAAGAAGACTTGTTTTCGAGGAACGAGTGATAGTTTCAGGTAGTAGCTGATTCCAAGTAAGGTTTGGAATTTTCCAATCACGGTAGTGTTACAAGGATGGCTAGCAGAATCACTCTTCGCAGATGTTCCTCGAAGGGGTAAACAATCATGTGGGGGCGAATGATCGGCTAAAAACAGAGTGGAGATGATGGTGATAACACGACCAAGGCTCAAAAGTTGGCGATAAGGCATTCACAATGGTTATTTACCCGTTCATTTTTTAACGAGCTTAAACGTGGGAAGAAACACTTGCTCATGACTTATGTTTATTTTTTAACGAGCATGAACTATGCACTAAAACTACTCGTGGAGACTTTATTTTTTAATGAGCTTGAACTCTAGGACAACATTGCTCACTAGTCGCATGAAGAAAATGTCTCATTTGAGATGCTATTTTGAAGTGGCTTACATCTCTAAAGCTTTGCCACAGATCCTTTCTTTATGAAAGTTAGGAAACGACTAGCCTTACGGGTTTAAAGGGTTAGAGGTCCTAAAAATTTAAAAAATAAATAGCCGCTCTTCACTTGCATGCGGAAAGGTTTGCATGCCCCAGGTATAGCGAAGTAGAGTTTCTAGGTTACCCTTCAATTTGTAGACAAAAAATTTGTTCTACCGGGAAAGGCCTACCTTCTAACAGAGGTATCTTATCCGGTCTAATCCCTTTTCCTATACGGACGGGTATCGGACTAGTCATATATCATTCACCGAAACCTACCCTATACCCAGATTTTTCCTGCCGATGCAGACCAGGGTGCATGCCCCCTAGGTTTCAGTCACATCTTCTTGAAGCACTCGTGCTCATCAAGTGGACGGACTAGAGATTGATGAGACATTTCTTGCATGAAAAGACCATTCAGGGATGGCATTTGACCATTTGTGATGTGTGAACCGGGGAATGACATTTGGTCTACAAGCTTGACCATTCTACCTTCGTGCAGAAAACATATTACTCTAAAGAGTGAGGAGACGATGGCTCCCATGCAATAAATATAGTCGTGTCCAAGGATTAGATTGTAATCTAAAGGTCCTTGAACTACCATAACGTTCATGTGAACAGTTTTCCTTCTCAAAGTAATTGGCACATTTGGAAGGATCCTTAAAGGTCGACAGGTTCCTTTGTCGAAGCCTGTTAGATTATTCATTTCAGGCAAAAGTGATGACGAACCAAGCGCTTTCCAAGCAGTTGAGGAAAGGATACTCACAAAAGCCCCTTCATCAACGATGGTACTAACCATGACCATTCTGTAAGCTTGCACAATAATTTGGAATGGTATACTGGCTGGTAAACGGGGTCTGCCTAGTAGGTTCCAGTTGAAGGAAACCACTAGGTTGCTTGGTGGTGGGACCGAATAGACAGTCAGGTAGGACTCTGATGAACTTCCTTCCTGCGGTAAAGGAATGGGAGGACTGCCTCCAAGCTCATCAGATTCGTTATTGATGAAAAGAATTTGAATAGTTTCATTCTCTTTCTCTTCAGTAACGGTATCGTTCGAGGATGAACACTCTGAAGGCAATACCAGGTCAACTGCCGTATCGACCCTTTGAATTTCGTCTGGTATGGATTCTGAAGGTTCATTTTCAATGATAAGTGCTTTGGCTGACAACAAGGATGGGCCAGCCAAATTTTCAACCAGTGGAGGACTCGGCAAGAGTTTTTGATATCCAGGAGGAAGTCGTAACGGTGAAACCAGACGATTATCTAAAACTCTTTTAGCCTCTTCAAGGAAGGGATAATGGTGGACAGCGTGATCGCCTTCACACAACCTACAAGGAAGTCTAGAATTCCTTCTTTGTCCATGTGCAAATGAGGAGACTAGTCCCTTATGATCCGAGGGATGCAGGGAAAATCTCGGTGATAGTGGTCTCCATTACAAACGACGCAAGGAGATTTAGGTTTTGACTGTGCGGTGTGTGGATTTTTGCTAGACGATACTTGGTTGTTCCCTTTCGATTTTGGTTCTTTTTTCTTCTTTTCCTTTTTCTCTTTTTGTTTCTTCTTCTTCTCAGTTACTTGGCTTTTAGCTTTATCGGCTTTGTCAAGTGAAGAGGAAGGAGGAGAAGGAGAATCAGATGAAGTAGAAGGTTGGGAGGCAACTCTAGTGTCGTCTAGTTGCTGGTTAGACTATTAAGGAATTGTGGGATTCTAAACGATAGATGTAGAGAAGGGGGTATTCACAAAAGTACACTGATTACAGATAGCAAGACTCTTCAATAAGACTAAAAACAGTGAGAAAAATCCACAGTCGGAGGGTAAAATCAGTCCTCCCTGACCATCGCACCTATTACATAGTGAACTCAGTATGCAGCGCACCTACTCCATTCGAGAAGTGCGATGCATACAGGTTTCCTTGAAGTCAGGGTGTGATGGTAACAGTGTGAGACTTTGAACGAGACTTCACTCACAGTTTGTAGTTTAGTTCAGCTGTTTAAGCTGAATAAGTACAGATCAATGTATGTAAAAACATAGGGGTGATTTAAGAGGTTACTAAAGCCACCACTAAGGGTAATTAGATTGCTTACAGATCTATTGTTTAATTTATAAACAAAAACCCGGAGATTGACTGAAGCAGCATTGATCTACTTTGCATTTGTATGACAAATGCAGTTCGAAGGCTAGCTGGCTTGACTTCAGGCTCCGTCTGCATGTTTATAAAAGAAACAAGGATAGATAGGATAACAAGTAATCTAGTCACTCCCCAGCAGAGTCACCATTTTGTTATACGGGAATAGTTTCCACACGGATGCTACTATTCCCACTAAGATGGGTGGCTATCTTAGAAACAAACAAGCAAAGTCTACTATTGATTCCTTTTATGAAAATAGATGAGAGGAGAACCAAGAGGGCCAACCTGAGTCTTGCGCTCGATTCCCTCTCCTTCTTGATAGAGTTTTGCTGCTCGCTCTTTGTCTGCTCAGCTTCAAAAGGACTTGTAGAATCATAGCAACATACTACTATGCAAGAAACTAAGATCTAATTCCATAAATAATGCAGGATCAGATGTGCATTAACCATATACAAGCATATATAAACAAGTACACAAGAATATGGAAGGAAACAGGAATAGCTTTATTTAGATAAAAAGTAGCAAGAGGATTACAACCATGAGCGGCTCTGACCTAGCATCATCCTCCAGCTAAGAAGCCCTTATTCACCTCAAGCAAAGCAAAATCACCCAACACTGTGAATGTACACCAGAATACCAATAACACTTCTCTATAAGTTACAAAATTCCAGCCCCTGGATCTCTCTGAAGAGGGATCCATATATAGATGATTACAAAGAGGTGAGTCATCTTTTGGGATTTTGATTAGTGTCATTTCTCTGATATTTCTTGCTTCCACTTGGAGAATGAATATCTCTTACTCATCCCTGGTCGAAAATGGAGTGGAAAGTGTCAGAGGGGAAGATTCTAGAAGATTCCATGATCTTCCACCTTGCATTTTGGTCCCTGCCATTTGTCCATTCTCGAGCATCGCACCCTACAGAGGAGCAAAATAGTATGCATCACACCCTATACATTGGGAAGGTGATATGCATCACACCCTCTGCATGGAGCTTTCAGTATGGTATAATTTTGACCACTTATGAGCAGTTTTCAGTGGAGAATTTATGGGAGATGATGTAATCAGTTGACCTTGTTCCTTTAGGCAGTGAAGCAACCCTTTTAGGGACTTAAGAGCCCTTAGTTTATGGACATTTGTGATTGGGGTTGAAATGCCCAAAAATTTCTATAACACCTATAAGGGAGGAGCATCCAACAAAGATGTGCAGAAGCTAATAGGGAAGGTCACACTTTTGAACTTTGATGGGTCAGTAAATATCTCACCTAGTGCATGGATCCAGATACTTCATACATATTTTTATTTGAATCCCATGTGGGAAGCTGATGCCATACATTTCTCCACCCTTCACTTGGAAGGGGATGCATAGGAGTGGTGGTAACACAGACTGATCACATTGGGGCACCTTCACATCACAACTTATACATAGTTCACTAGGAGATTGTTGGACATACTAGCAGTGAAAAGGCCTAAAGCATGGAGTTCCAAAGACTCACAATGATGGTGACAAATATTTCAAAGACATGACTAATCATGTTGTTTGTGGAGGTTCTTGTTGATCCTTTGTGTGGCTAGGTGAGGGCTTACAAGCCCACATCACTACAGGATGTTATTTCTAGGACCCAGGACATGATCGATGCAGTGCCTAAGAATGAGCCTTTATTCCCATGAGACCGAAAACCCCACAAGGGAATAGAGATGTGAGGCCACCACAAAGGGATGGAGGACTTAGCTAGTTGGATGATGACACCTGAAGGGACCTCAGGACGAGGAGGTTGTGTTTCGCATGTTAGGAGCTTTGGGCACTAGGGCACAAGTTCACCAAGGGAAAATCCCATTTAATTGAGGTGTTCTCAAATAGTGATCTGTAGGAGGAGGAGGCAGAGGTAGTGGAGGAGTCGGGAGATGAGGGAGGACCGTCATCGGGAGGGCCACCACCACCACCACCTAGAGGAGGTTCATTTTCCCAACTAGAGGAGTCCTCTCTTCACTTTAGGGTGTGTTGAAGTACTTGACACTCAGGATCAGGGGACCTATACAAGGTCAGCGAGTGTGAATACTAGTTGATAGTGGAGCCACCCACAATTTCATTGATCCTAGATGGTGGAGCATAGGAGCATCTAGACAACTACATTTGAGGGGTTCTCAGTTTTGGTACCCAAAGAATGGACCATGCGGTGTACTAAGTATGTCCCTAGGCTAACCTTGAGGATGGGTAACTACTCACTCACTGACCATTTCTTCGTGGTTGTTGTCCTAGATACCAATGTGGTGTAGGGTGTCTAGTGGTTGTATGCATTGGGGAAGGTCACGACTAATTGGAAGAAGCTAAAGATGGAGTTAAAGGGGCCAAATGGAAAACCCATAGTGCTGAGGGGAATGCATTCTTATCGCCCTCATACAGTTTCATCACGCTACATGGAGGCATATTTACAACATGGATATGTGGAGTGGGCATTTGAGTTGTAGATTTCCGAGTCAGGGACACAGGCACAAGCCACACATCTAGATATACTAGCCTTATTGGAGAGGCACCAGGGGGTTTTTGGGCATGTTCCACTAGATAGATCGTCATACCATGGATTTGAGCATGCCATCGAGTTGGAGGAGGGGGTGAACAGAGTC
The DNA here is from genome assembly GCA_000404065.3 of Pinus taeda. Taxonomy (NCBI): domain Eukaryota; kingdom Viridiplantae; phylum Streptophyta; class Pinopsida; order Pinales; family Pinaceae; genus Pinus; species Pinus taeda. Next base: position 110,726 of record APFE030680584.1, read on the forward strand.
ATCACCACCCCTTATAAGCACCAAAAGGCCTATAAGGATGAGATAGAGCAGGCCATTCATGAGATGTTGAGATTGGGACACATCAGGCCTAGCTCAAGTTCATTTTCTTTTTCCATGATGCTGGTGATGAAGAAATATGGGATGTTGTGTATGTGTATTTACTACTAGGATCTTAATAAGAAGACCTTAAAGAACAAATATCCACTTCCATGCATCGATGAACTGGATGAGCTTATGGGAGCTAAATACTTCTCTAAGAAAGATCTACATTCGGGCTATCACTAGATTCACATGATGAAGTATGACATTCTGAAGAGTATTTTTCACTTCCAATATGGACAATTTGAGTTCTTAGTGATACCCTTTGTGCGAACCAATGATTAAGCTATTTTCCAGTCTTGTATGAACCATTTGTTCAATGGCCATCTGACGCGCTTTGTCCTAGTTTTCTTTAATAACATACTCATTTACAACAGAAGATGGGGGGAGCACCTTCAACACTTGGAGGAAGTTCTTCACATACTTGAGGAGCACTGGTCATATGCGAAGTTTTCCAAATGTGACTTTGGACTAACGAAGATGTTGTACCTGGGGAATGTGATCAGGAAAGATGGAGTGAAGGTACATTAGGAGAAGATTTGGGCTATACTTGATTGGCCCACACCCAAGAACGTGACGGATTTGAGAGGGTTCCTAGGCATTTTCACATATTATAGGAGTTTTGTGAGAGGGTTGATGATGCTCATCAATAGGTAAACTATATGGTTCACAATGCCACTCTTCAACTTACTAAATTGTCTTTTCTCACATTTATTTACAGATTTTGTTATATTTTACTTAGTAAGAAGAGTAAAAGTGAGTTACTTTGTCATGTGGCCTAATGTGTATTAAATGTGGGAAATTGGATTAGTTTTGAGCTGACTTGAGTGAAGAGACTCTGAGTAGGCAAGCAAGAGAGATTCTAGGAAGTGGTCTCCCTCCTTAAATCCTCAAACCAGTCAAATATTCTTGCCCTCTATATCATCAGGTTGGTGTCACAAGTAGCCAAACAAGCCAAGTTCATTGCCAGCCAAGCTAGTGCTAGTCAAAGAAAAGTTATTCACGAGTTAGGGAGCCTAGTATCCCTACCTCTTAGAATTTGTTGGTAGCTCTAGTTTTGTATAAACAAGCAAGCTAAGGGACAAATTAGGATTTGAAGTTTTTTTGTAGCGAAGAGGCAATTAAGATGAATCACATTTGACTATTATAGTTATGATGTATTTGACATTTTTATGATAATGAGAAATTATGTTTTGATCCAACACTGAGTTGACTCAGAGGTATGAAGCTCTTGGTTTAGGGCCCATCCCCCAGCAACATAAATTCCTCTCTTTTGTATCTGTATTCTTATCTTAGAATGTTCAATAATTGCTGAATTTTATTTCTGTTCTCTGTTTAGCTTAGAAAGTTGATGAAATTATTTCTTATCCATGCTTTTATTAGTTTAAAGAGTAAATTAGTGTTACAGTCTAGTTAAGGAAAATATACTAGAAAAACTTGTGACAACAACCCCTATCCCATCTCCCTTATGGGATCATGATTAGGGGACCCCACTCTCACAGCCCAAAAACAGAGTTTGTCTTTTGTTCATTGCATAGATTAAGTTTCATTCTTATCTAGATAAATGTTTATGATTTCTAAGAAATATTTGGAGTGGTTATCATACTTGTTAAGAGAATTGTAGCTTAGAAGGTAGCCCATTTCACAGATCTAGTCCTTAATAATAGTTAGATCAGATTTTCTAATTTCAACTCATCTTTTCCATGTTGACATGCAATAATTTGTAAATGAAAAGAGAGACAAGTTTTATTGCAGGGATTATTGATCTCCAAAAAGGGACTCCTCCAACCAAATCCACCTAGGTCTTCTCCACCTTTTGTTGATGCATACTAGCCCATATTCCTAACCTCTATTCCAGCCACCGTGAGCAAGTTGTGTTAGGAAAATCCAGCCTTCTTATAGTGATGGGCTTGGATTTCGGTGATGCTCACCTCCCCTACACCTTCCACAACTGTCCTACACCTTTCCAACTCCTCATCTCACCATTCTTTTCCTCCAAAGCCTCTCAGCCAACTTTAATTTGCAATTCAGGGCATCCTATAGTAGTTTTGGACATCCTGTATCATTTTCCTATAGCAAACATATCATAGTATGTTCTTACCCTCTTTAACCTTCAATGATAGTCTAGCCTAGTCTAGACTATCATCTCACCATTCTTGTCCTCCAAAACCTCTCAGCCAACTTCCTATAGCAGTTCAGGGCATCCTGTAGCAATTCAGGACATCTTGTAGTAGTTCAAGACATCGTATAGTATTTTCTTGTAGAAAATCTATAGCAACTTTTTTTTACCCTGTTTGACCTACAATGATAGTCTAGCATAGTTTAGGAGTAGGTTAACCTCTCAACTTGGACTCCATGACCAAAAGTGCCACCTAGGCCAGTCCTTTCACTCCTTTCCTTCTCGCAAGATCAGATAGCATTAGCTCTTTTATTTCTAAGTTTAGCAATTAGAAATTTATCTATTTTGCAAGTGCGAATGAGATAGTTAATGCATGCATGTTTGACTCATGAAATGATAGAGTAATATTCCATTTTCAAGCAGCCCTAATAGCTAGGTGATCAAGTACAAGACTAGCAAGTTTCCTTTCTTCAAGTGATTTGTGTCATTTCATAAAATTTACAAGTTAGAAGCTTTCATTTCCTAGTTCTACAAGAATTTACCTTCTCTTCACTATAAATAGCTTTACATTCCACTACCAGTAGTCAGAGTCCCTCTAGTTCAATAGAGGAATGGTTTGGAACCCTAATGGTCAAGTGCCCTAGTTGAGAAGTGGCATGAGTAGAATAATGCATCTGTTGTGTATATAACATTGCCACCTCCAGGTTTGTACAAAACCATGAGTTGATGAAGTAAATTTGGTAGCCCTAGGAGTTGCAACAATATTACTGCAATACTGATACTCATCACTTTTTTGGCATTGTTGTCAGGGAGGTGTCTAGGTAGATGTAATTTCTTCTTTTTCTTTCTATTTTTCAATTCCTAGATAGATGTTACTCTTACTTTTGTTTCTATATTTCATTTGGTTTTGAAAAAAACTTATAAAAGAAAAAGATACACTTATTTCATGCCCCCTATGAATAGAGATACTTTAGGAAAATTCTTGCCAAATACCCCCACACCATCAAATAGTAAACCTTCCCTCTTCTTCAGTGATTGTCAGCTTATTTCTCTAACTTTAGGAGAGTTATAGGACCCATTAGGTGAGTGACCTGAAATATTTGAAGAGGCTATTGGGGAAGAAGAAAAAGAGACCATTCTGCACACTTAAAGCATGGATGAAAATAGAAATGAGGCTTAAAATAGAAATGAGGGTGCTTTTCCCATTAGAGATACTAATGGTGATACTAGGAAGAAAAGTATAAGTCCCTCTACCCTTCCTCACTTCCATGGCTTAACCTCAGAGGACCCTAATACCTTCTCGTTTGAGTTCGTTTTCATCTGCAGAACTTATGATTATATCTCTGATGACCAGAAGTTGAAGTTGTTCCCATCCACCCTCAAGGATGAAGCCTTGTGTTGGTTCATGGGTCTACATGGGAATAACATCATTACCTGGCCTTAAATGCAACAATCCTTTAAAAACAAGTACAAGGACTATTTTAGGTCCAAAGAAACCAAAGATGAAATATTTAGAATAACCCTAGGACCTGATGAATCTCTAGAATATCATGGGGAAAGGTTCCAACTCAGTTAAAAAATGTCCAAATGCATCCTTGATCTTGAATCACTCAAGTTAGTCCTTCTTAGATGAATTAGGGAGGACATACTGGAAACCCTAAACATGTCATCTGGAGGAGACATTTATCAGCTACTCTATAATGATATCAAGACCGTGTTCAAAATCCATTCGAGGGCTGCTAGAAAGAAGGGTATGGCTAGTCAAGATTTTGCTAGTTCCTCTTCCTCCAAGACATCTATCAAGAGTGAAATAGGAAACATGTTGGAGGACTTTGAAGGTGAAATGCTACACACCTTTTCTCTGGAAATGGACACTATGTAGATCAAGAGGAAACAAGAGGAAGCATATAGAGCCTTAGCTATCATTTGCCCTAAATGCACTAGGAGGCACCTCGTAAATGAATGTCCACTAAATGTTATATAGGCCTGCTCAGTCTGTGAGGAAAACCATTCCATAGATAAGTACCCTTATTTTCCTAAATTAAAGGTTGTATACCAAGGGGCTGAAGGTGGGGCTAAAAAACTCTATTATATAAATCAAAGGAGGCCTCAAGGGCCTTGCCCATACCAACAGGGCATGCAAGGTGCATCCCATTCCTATTACAATTGCAATAAAAATGCACCCCTAGCCCCTTGGTGTTGTCTTGCTCATCCTTCATGGTCCACACCTTCTCCTTGGTCTTATGCACCTCAATATCCTTTCCAACATGCCAATCAATCATTTCAGCCATATGCTCCTCCACATCCTTAGTGGAATACCCCATCACAAGGTTGGAGGCCTCAATTCAATCGACCTCCTACTTTACTACCTCCTCCTCCATCTCAACCACAACTAATTCATCATGCTCCACCTAAGCAAGCTCATATGCATTCCCAAAAAAATTCAAACCCAAACAATAAGAAGGAACAATAGGTCTATAGTGTGGAGACATCATACCCTTCCTATGCTATGGAAATTCAAGAAATCAACCTCAGGTTTGGATGAGTGCTCCCTGATAACCAACCTCCATCTCCACCTAAGGAGATTGAGGAGGAAAATAAAGAGAGTGTTCCTAAATTCAATCCACCTCCTTTTCCTAAAATATCGATCCATCCTAGTCAGCACACCCTGGAAGAGACTATACTTTTGGGAGAAATGAAAAACTTGTGTTTTAAAATCCCACTCCTCCAATTCATCAAGGATGTCCCCATATACAACAATATAATCAAGGAAAAATGCTTCAAACATCCTGGGAGAAGAAAGAAAGACACCCCTACCATCAATATCATTGGTCAATTGTCTGACCTAATGCCGGGGAGAGTGATTTTACCAAAGTATCTAGACCCTAGAATTCATGTGGCAGATGTGCACATTGATGGCATCATTATCCCTCACACCTTCATTGACCTTGGGGCTGCCATAAATGTGATGACTAAGGAGACCATGCTCAAACTAAACCTCCAAGGATCCTTAAGAAATACCACAACAATATTGCAACATGTAGACAGATCCACAGTAGCTCATAAGGGAGTTGTTGAGGATGTAATGGCACCTATTTATTTTTGGGAGTATCCTACTGATTTCTTAGTTATCCAGCCCAAGAACAAATTTAATGGTTATGCTCTCATTCTTGTAATACCATGGATATCCACTGTTGATGCTTACATAAGTTGTGGAGCTAGGAACATGACCATTAAGAATGGGAATTTCTTGAAATAGTTGGTCTTGTACCCTCCTACTCGACCATGCCTAGAGCATGAATTACCCTTATGGTTGGAACAAGAGGAGGAAGATGAAGTATAACATACCACATCTTATCCAATCTATACTCTAGATGCTAATATAGTAGGGGGAACCTAGTGAAGATGACCTCATTGATCAAATCCTCCAGAACGAGGCCCCCAACACCATGCCTCCTAATGAGTTGGTGAATGAATATGAAGATAACCCTTGGACTGATTTATGTCTAGTGGACCCAAGTGTTGCAGATGTCAAAATGGTAGAATTTGGTACATCTAAGACTTTGAGGATCAACCCCTCTCTCTTAGCCAACCAAGAAGAGAAGTTGTGCAACATGCTGAGAGAACACCTAGATGCCTTTGCTTGGAGATATAAGGAAATGAAGGGAGTACATCCTTCGGTGTGTACTCACTACATATACATCAAGGAAGGTTGCAAACTAGTGTAGCAACTTTAGAGGAGAATGAACCCATCCCTAAAAGACATAGTCAAGGAATAGTTGCAGAAATTGTTGGATGTAAGATTCATTTACCGCATCTCAAATAGTGAGTGTGTGTCCCTTTTTCTTTTTGTCACAAAGAAGAATGGAAAGTGGAGGACCTGTTTGGATTACAGAGATAAAAAAAAAGACACTAAAAAAGACCATTTTCCTCTACCTTCCATTGATCAAGTCTTGGATGGTCTTGCAAGAACAAACTATTCTTCTCTTTCCTGGATGGATTTATTAGTTATAATCAAAGCTAGATTAGCCCAGATGATCAAGATAAAACCAATTTCACTTGTCCTTTGGGTACATTTTCTTATAGTTTCCTTCCTTTTGGATTATGTAATGCCCCTGCCACTTTTCAAAGGGAATTTCTTAGCATCTTTTTTGCGCTAGTCCATGAATCTGTAGAAATATATATGGATGATTTCACTCCCTATGGGTGTGACTTTCTAGAGGCTCTCTCTAACTTTGGGAAAGTACTAAAGAAGTGCATTGAAATGAACCTATCACTTAGTCCCAAGAAGTGTAAACTATTGATGAATGCAAGGACTTTTTTTGGGCATTCAATATCCCAGGAAGGAATACAAGTGGACCCAAATAAAATTGCCATCACAAAAAGGGTCCCTACTCCTCAAAATCAGAGGGATGTTAGGAGTTTGTTGGGTTTAGCTAGATATTATAGGAGGTTTATCAAGGACTTCAGCAAAGTAGCCTTGTTAGTTTTTTCATTACTAACCAAGGAATCTAAATTTTGTTGGTCAGATAGTTGCCAAGAGACCCTAGAAATCTTGAAGGACAAGTTGACTACTGCACCAATACTTAGAGGACCAAATTGGACTCTCCCTTTCCACATCCATTCCGAAGCATCTAACAAAGCTATAGGAGAATCTCTAGGATAGATAAATGACAATATTTTGTACTCCATTTACTTCATTAGAAAAAACCTATCTAAGGCTGAACTAAATTATGCTGTGACTGAGAAGGAACTCCTAGTTGTTTTCCATTCCTTGAATAAATTCAGACACTACATAACTGGTTATCAAACCTTTTGGCATACTGACCATGTTGCTATCAATTACTTAATGAACAAGCCTAATGTGAATGTTATAATTATTAAATGGTTTCTTTTATTGCGACAATATGATTTAACGATCATCGATAAGCCAGGTAAAGAAAATGTAGTTGTAGATTTCTTGTCTAGAATTGCTTTTCCTACAAGTGAGGAAGGGATGGTTGATGATCAGCTGCTAGATGAGCATTTATTTTCTATTTCAGTTCTCTCTGCATGGTTTGCTGACATACCAAACTACCTAGTCACTGCAAAGTTCCCTCCAAATCTATCATCCAGGGAGAAGAGCAAGATTGTAAGGAAGAGTGCTCCATTCACTTGGATTGGTGGAAATCTCTTCAAAATGGGCCCATATCAAATATTGAGAAGGCGTTTTAGGGAAGTGGAAGTATTTTACACCCTCTTAGCCTATCATGATGGGCCTTGTGGAGGTCACATTGCTACCAAGAGGACAACTTTCAAGGTACAACAATTTAGCTACTACTGGCCCACTCTCCACCAAGATGCAAGAAGGTACACTAGTCAATGTGATCAGTTCCAGAGGATGGGGAACCTACTCCCATGGATGAAATTCCCTTGCAACCTTAGGTGGCTTGAGAGTCATTTGACAAGTGGGGCATGGATTTCATTGGGTCAATTAATCCACCATCAGGGAAGAAGAGGTACATAATTGTATGCACTAATAATTTGACAAAGTGGGCTAAGACCAAGAATATCAAGGTAGAAACAAAACAAAAAGTGGTTGATTTCTTAAAGGATAATGTATTCTACAAATTTTTGTACCCTAGAGAACTAGTCATTGATCAGGGAGCTCAATTCACATCACATATAATCGCAAATTTCTTAAGGAAGCATAGAATAAAGGAACAAAATCTACTCCCTACCATCCTCAGTGTAATGGACAAGTAGAGGTCACCAACAGAGCATTAGAAGGCACCTTCGCCAAGGTTTTGAGTAGCAATAGAAAATATTGGGTTGATAGACTAGGGGAGGCCACTTGGGCCTATAATACAAACTAGAAGACAACCACTAGTTTCACCCTTTATGACTTGGTTGATGGAAAGAAGTCTCTGCTCTCCATTGAATTTGATTACAACACCTTGCGAATGGTAGCAAAATTGGATTTTGGTGTTACAAAAGAGGCTACTCCAGCTAAATGGTCTAGATGAAGTCAGGATGTAGACCCTCCTACACACTGAAGTTATCCAAGTCTAGAAGAAGGTTTCAAATGACAAGAACTTCAAGGACACAATTTTTCAAGAAGGGCATTGGGCTCTTCTATATGACTCCAAGCTCAAGGACTTCAAAGGAAAATTGATGACAGGGTGGTTAGGCCCATACCTGATGGAGAAGTGCCATGATAATGGAGCTGTTCAAATCAAGACCATTAATGAGGAAGGTATTCCCTTGATTTCCAAGGGATACATATTGAAGGCTTACAAAATACCTCTATCCAAGGAATATTTCATCAACACCATTAGCAAGGAGGCAAATGTGACTGGAAGTATCTTGGATTCCAAGTCACAACATTAATGAAAACTATTTTTATTTGGAAAAATAAATATGTGGCCTGGATGAAAACCTCCATGAGACATCTGAGGTGAACTCCTGGGTTGAAAACCTCCTTGAGGTAGCTCAACAGTGAAAAAATAAAATAAAATATCCTTGGGTGAAAATCTCTATTGAGGTGCCCAGGGTAGGCAGATAAGTTGAACACATCCCTTGAGGCTATCTATGTGTCCCTAAAAAAGGGGAAAAAACAAAAATAATACCAATACATGGAACTCCAACCTTTCCATTAATAAATTCTTTCATTTTGCATGTTTTTGAAGAGAGTGGAAAATGCAGAGCTATATCAATATCATGCATAAGTTTCATTCCATTTCTCCCTTGTGGTGAAGTAAAATTATAGGTGCGGACACAAACGAATTCCTCTAGCCCGATGATGGGTCTAACCATAATAGATACATTCTATGGAAGATTTCCTTAGGTTAGAACCAATTAAGAGGGCCTATCTCTTAGTCTGCTTATCTTGTTTGATGACGCCCTTTCTTTCTCACTCCAGCTATCTCTCGCTTCCTTCTTCAAGCACCTGAAATAAGTAAACAATAGCAAACAACAAACGTGATAATAAACAAATTGTAATTCAACCTACTTAATAAGTCAAGAAACATTAAGCCATGAATATGTAAGATGAAAAATTATGTAGGAAATCAATTGATAGTTGCATATATTAATATCAAAGAGAGATTACAACCATTTGCCTTGATGTTGCAGTCCTCCTTTGACAAGACCAGGTTACCACACACTTCTGTTAGCATTCCATGATGGCCTCAATCAACAATAGCTTTAAGGCTCTTCCCTTTGGGCTTCACTCCAAACCAAATCACACTTCTCCCTCACACAACTAGATAACTACAACTAGTAATAGCTTGTTGTCTACTCGAAACCAAAATAACATTAGCACACCAATCTCAACACTCACACTAACACTAACTTGTGCTTGGGAAAAAGGGAGGTTTATATAGGATGACGGATGGGAGATGGATCCTCTTATCATGGGAGAAGGTCTTATCCCTTGAGGTAGTTCCCTCATTATAGGGGAAAGGAGCCCAAATTGACATCGTCAACCCCATCTGACCAAACCATTTACCAGACTTCCATTACAAAGCTTCTAGAGCCAGAGGCTTCAGCTCCAAATTTTAGAAACTTTCCAAAACAGGACTGACATGACTGGAACACAGCTCATTCACATCGGTCAATGCAAGGGATAGTGCTAATCTCTACATATTGGCACAGGGAAGACAAAGATTATTAGCGTCAATCTGGTAAACTGGGCAAAATAGAAGTTTCAAGGGAAATGGTGCAAAAGGGAATTTATCTTCTCATGAAGAGGGACACAATGGGAGTTTCTTCATAAAGGAAGAGCATGCAGGGATCATTGTAGAGGTCCTCTAGGATCAAGGAATAGGGAGTACAGGGATAGTGACAAAATGTTGTGTAATAGATGCCCCCTAAAGCATGAAGGCTAAGCTTGAGTGAGGGATTAAATTCTTTATAAATCAGTGCAAGGAACGAATTTGCCATCAAAAAACCTACAAGCAAGTATAGATACATAGAAATAAATTGATATCTTTATCAAATGATACATGAAACGTGGTATAGATGCATCCATCCAGTGAATTATCATGTAAATGGATCCAAGTATGGATGCATCCATCCATCAAAGAGGATCATAACAAACCACGTTATAGTCGCAACCATCCAATAATAAGGAGGATCACATATGATAACTCATGATCTAGTCACAGCCAGCCATTTTAAAGAGACATGCATATCATCATCACCATGTCAGACCACTTTGCAACCTAGACTTTTGTGATTTCAGTCCAGGGTCTTGTGCTCTAACACGACCTGATCAAAGTACAGATTCTAACATGTGAATAGATGTGTTGACGTTGAACATGCTAGAAAGTCGCATGATTACCATTCGATGATGTAAACTATTAACAAGAATGAGAAGAACCACCCATAATGATCATGGTCCTCAAGGTATTATTAGCACAATCCACGGAATATGAATACAGGAACTGAAGTCAAACACCCGTGAAATCACTTGAACAAAAGGCAATGATGTGAACTTGTTGTCAAGTGCGAAGAAATTTCCATTAGGGAATGCAAGCTCAAAGGTACTGGAAAGGAGTCTCTCGGTCAACTTCCTAGATAATGAGTTGAAGTCAACAGAAATTGGTTATGTCAAAGGAGGGCCATAATGAATCCCACATCATCGACATGAGACGAGAGGATGAAAAATGATTTTAAATGATACAGAGAATTAGAGGTAAGTGTAACTGCAGAAGGACACCTCTCGAATATATCGGCGACACAACTAGAGGGTTGGTAGCTTTTGGATCCATGGGATCAATGGTCATGATGATATAGTAGAGATCAAATGGAAGGCAAAAAAAAAGTTCCAATCCAGAAAGTTCAACGATACAAAGGAGGATAAAACAAATCGACATGAAGCAAAAAGAATCATGTTCAAGAGTGAGCTGCCGACACAACTGATAGATTTCCAAATTTTCCCCCACCATTTTTGGTAGGTACCCCAATTATTTTTTAATCACAAGCTTGAAGGGGATAGCATATGGTTGCATTGTAATTTCATCCTTCGGATGAATCTGACCTATTAAGTTTAACAAGCCCTAGGAAGGAGAAGCTCATGTTTGTGATGGTGACAAATTCGATGTCATTTAATAATTTAACAAGTCTGACAACGGTGTAACTTGGTATATTTTTCATGCTTAGATATCTTGAAAAAGACGTAAAATAAAACTCCACATAGGCCCTTTTCAGATGTTTGTGTCTCTCGAGTCTGAAAAGGTAGAAAACAATACTTGAGAGAATCACTTGACCATTTCAATCAAGGAGTACCTTTTTCGTAAATAGTTCCTCCCAACCCAAAAAATGGGTAAACTTATACTGGGCACATGATATTTCGCATCCATCAGTGGGTTTGAAACGACAAGGGCTCAACCATCTTTTCACTTTTAAAGGGTTGGAAAAGAGCTAAAAGCAGACCCCCCGTTTTTATTCTTTTTAACGAGTTAAAAAGGGAAAAAATACTCGGCAATCCTTTCACATGATTCTAACAAGTCGAGAAAAGAGATTAAAGGTGAATCATCTTGGAGGAATGAGTGGTATAAAGGTTAGCAACTAGTTTCGACAATGGTGGAACTTCTCAAAACATGTAATAGTCAAGAGACTGGCTAATAAAACCACTCATCACTGCGGTCCCTCAGTAAACGAAAAACAACCAAGTGAAAGCATATGATCAGCCAAAGATATGGTGGTGATGGAATCAAACAACTAAGGCTCATATAGTAGAAATCAACTGATTAAAGTGGCAATCACGAGATGTAAATTGGGCAGGGGTTCATTTTTACACAAGATTGAACCATGGAGAACTCTGCTTGGATTCGGTTTCATCTTTACATAAGCTTGAAATAGAAAACTATGCTTTCTATAAGTTTTCATACCCCCATCATAATGACTCAATCAAGGTACATGCGCCCCAAGCTTCATTTCAATCAACTAGGTGGATGGAATGAAGGTTCACTTACAAGACCTTGGAAAGATACAACTCGGATTTTATGAGATCTTAATCAAGTACTCGATTTGGAAAAGGGAGTTGCTTCATTTTTTAATGAGTTTGACATAGTAAAAGAACCATCCTCATAAGTCCTTTTTTCATTTTTTAATGAGCTTGATACAAGACAAAGAACTACATGTTGCCATTATGACACAGGTTTGGCACTATCACACAGGTGTTGTCCTTGATGACAACGCACTCAGATGCTAGATCACATTCCAGGCTCTCAAAATGAAGGAAAAAGTGGTATACGCAAGTTTCCCTTGACCAAGCCATGTATACACGCACTTTCACGCAAGGAAAAGCGTGTACATGTTGGAAAACTTGGTTTTGGTCCGTGGTATTTGGTCCCTGGTATTTTGACCCATGGTATTGATCCAAGGTATCTTGATTGAGGTATTGACCCCACGTATTTCGTCCAAGCTATTTCTTCTAAGTGGTTTTGGACCATGGTATTGAGTAAGGCCTAAGACTATAAAAGGAGGAGGAGATCATTAGGCAAAGGCACTGAAGTATTGAATATCTTATGTAGAGCAAGATCTAGAATATTGGTCATTCGGTTATGGTGCATAACTAGATCTGAATCAAGGAGGAACCTGAGCACTTGAAGAAGGATAAGTTCTATTAATGGGTCAAGATCTTAAGGCTTGAAGAGAAGTTTGCTATAGGAAAGGAAAATATACACGCTGGTTCGACAATTCAAAACAACGTATATGCAGGTTTGCCTTCATATAGCAGCGTATGCACGCAGGTTCTACATATTGAGTAGTGTACGTCTCATAAAATATGTTTTAGCTACTTCTGTTTATTGTTGAAGTGTTCTGGGTTCTGGTTGGGTTCTAGTACTGTTACTGTATTCTGGTTACAACATATAGAGAAGTGATTGTTTGATTTAGTTTTGGTTAGTGCAAGAGAGATTGGTTAATGTAGATATATTTTGATGTTTGAATGATGCTATTGATGGATCCAATTTGAAAAATTATGAAACGTGGTCCCTGGAAGAAAAAAGAAGGTTATAGCCTTGTAGATCAGCACCTACATACTAGTACATCAGCAATTACAAGAGCTAAGGGGGTTGTAGCTCCCTTCCTAGAGAAGCTGGAGAACGAGAGAAGGTTGTAGCCTTCTGCAGGTAGAAACTTGTGTACTAGTATAAGACTGCACCGGTATAGAAATTTTGTATAAAGAAGTTTCTTATTAAAATAAGATAGAGACGAATTGTAGCAGGTGGTTTTCACCCACATTAGTTTCCACCTTATATCTTGTGTTCTTGTGTGTGATTGTCTGCTCTATTTTTACTGTACCTATTACTGCTTATATGGTTATGATACACAGATTAAAGATCAACTGACTAAATTATAAGTTTACAAGGTGTACACTGGTTGCTCTAAACATAGTTGCATATATACGCAAGTTGCATTAACCGAAGTAGCATATATAAATCTGTTTATGGAAATGAAATATTATTAAATTGATAATACTGATTCACTCCCCCCCCCCCCCCCCCTCAGTATTATTTCCAACAATTGGTATCGGTGCAAGTCCTTCAAAAGAAGCTTGATCGCTTGAAGGAAGATCTATCATCATGAGAAACTATGAAAAAGAGGCATCCATTCGGCCACCAATCGTTTATGGGAGCAACTTCATCTATTGGAAGGTAAGAACCACAACCTATCTTCAATATCTTGGAATAGAAGTTTGGGATATCGTGGAAGGAGGATACACATTTCCATCAGCAACTCCTACATATATGGCAGGTAAAAAGCAGTATGAAACAAATGCAAAGGCTTCCAATACTCTATTGGGGAGTCTATCACAATCAGAATTCGTCAAGGTTATGTAGCTCAAAACTGCCAAAGAAATATGGGACAAGGTCATTCTAAGCTATGAAGGAGATGATCAGGTAAAACATGAAAAACTACAATCTCTCATAATTCAATATGAAACTCTCAGAATGCACAAGGATGAAAGTATAGCTAACTATTTCTTATGTATAGATGAGATTGTTAATCACATGAAAAACTTGGGTGAAGAGATAAAAGAAGTTACTTTAGTTGAAAAGATTCTAAGATCCTTGTCTCCTCAGTTTGAATCAAAAGTTTCCACCATAGAAGAAAAGCAAGATCTTTAGAGTATTACTATGTCACAACTACACGGAATCATAACTGCTTTCGAAATGAGAAAAGGGGGTCCATCAAACATGAGAGAAGCTGCATTCAAAGATTCAGGAAAAGGAGAACTCAATGAGTCAGGACATACGTCAGAAGGAGAGGAAGAATCAAAGTTTGTCAAGAATCTTCAATAGGGTTCTACAAGATTCAGAGGTAAAATACCTTTCAAATGTTTTTCTCATGGAAGAGTAGGTCATTATGTTGCCAAATGTCCTCACAAAGATAAGCTTGATAGAGGTAAGGAATCAACAAAATGGAATAGAAAACTATGTGTAAATAAAAAGAGCTACCGTACACATGAAGATTGTAGAAATTTTGAATAATTTAACACATATTCAACAGAGATTATCCTGATCATGTACTATTGTGGAAAACATACACAATACATAAGCTCCTCTACATTGATCATCAATCTAGCAGCATCAATAACAATAAAACATTAAGAGCATTCACACATTAACACAGTATGTATCCCGAGGAAAGCATCTCGCTAAAAACCCCAACTATCTGTATATTAATGATTGAGTCATGTAACATTACAAAGCATAATACTTCTCACAAGTATCTCCACATCTGTTACACACAATACAGCTCAGATCTGAATCAATCACAGGTTCAAATCTTTTCCGCTGCTTGCCTGCCTCCGTTGCTCAATACCTGCAAGAGAAATGATGATAATACCAAGGAAGCCACGTCTTTCCTTGGCTAAATCATGTATTTCAAGCTACAATACGTGCAAACTCATTGGCATACTCAATCCCCTGATTTGTGCAAGATCTGGTGCACAACTATAGTCACAACTGATAGCAATCTGATTCTCTAACACTTGTCCCTGCTGAACTGAACATGCATTGACATGCAACTGAGTTAACTGATGTATTCATTAGTTGTATTATGATTTAATAACTTGTGAATTAATTAATAACTAATTCATCCAACTCATCTCTAGTCTATTCGCCAGTTAGACTAAATACAACCAGTTTAACAAAGCTAAACTGAACACAACTCCATCAACTGCACCTCCAGTCCACTAAACTCAACTCACTTGAGTTCTAACTGAAGTCATGCATGCAAAATATTCAACTAACCCATAAGAACCACGTATTTCCTTCATGCAATTGCATGTGCCACATCCGTAGCTCGAACTGAAGTGCTCCAAGAGAATAAGATTAAGTTTATAGTCCAAATATTATTGTGAGATAATCATATTGACTTTTCTATTTTTGACAGCCAGTCTAAAAATAGACTTGATCACTCACACTTTCATCAAAAATAGAAGTCCATCTATTTTTCCAACTTTATCAATCATCCATAAACAGCAACCTGTAATCCATAGACATGATCCATATGTCTAAAGATAGACATAGTCTAAAAATAGACTCAAAAATAGCCTGCGGACCCACTTAGTGAAGGCGACTCCTTTCCACTAAGCTCCATCATCTTGTTGCAATCTCAACAAGCATTTTTTGTTGCACACTTTTCAACACTCCCTCTCAACAAGAAAGGCTTCCTCTCAAACCCGATCCTGTAACTCTAGAATGTTCTGCATGTAATACATCTGGCCGGTCCACTTGCTCTATCATCAGAGTCTTTGACTACTATTGCCTCTGTCGACTGAAAACTCTGCATCTCTGTGCTCTTTAGTATCTGACTGCTCTAGCCTCTGTCACCTTGATCTCTGACTGCATCCGTGCTACTGCTGGTTCTATCTCCCGGCATTGCATCCGCACTGCACCTCCCAACTGACCTCCCTGTTGGGCTAGAAACATACTCTGGTGCTGAAGCTCTACCTGCTGCTGACAAGTGCTCCCTCTCTGACATCTGCGCTACTGCAACATCTTCATGCATCTCGCACCATTGCACACTTCTTTGTGCCACCTAGCACTGTGCAAAACACTTGTGCCTCTCGCATTGTTGCAGCCTGCTAACTATGCGCTGTCCTGGGATTCCCCGCACTGTCACTCTCTCTGCCGCTCCATCCGCATCTATCTCTACCCAATCAGTCAGTTCTTGCTACTCCACATCGGGGCTCCCGTAGCAAGGTCTCATCTAAGAGGTT
>APFE030680593.1:0-10331 GCA_000404065.3 Pinus taeda
ATAATGTTTGCAGTCATTTCAATATAATTACTCATTACTTGATCGATTAATCGATATTTCAATATACAAAAATACTAAAACAAATTTTGATTACTTATAGTTGTCTTACACCGTCAGAGTTGGTTGAATTGAGCATTATGATGTCTAAAATACCATAAAATGGAAACATTAATAATGTGGGTAATGGAATTCAAAAACTGAAACAAATCTCATATGTTTTTCTTCCCTCCCCTCTTTATGAGAAATATATTTATATTCCATATGAAGAACATACATGTTTTTGGTCCTCTAGGTACTAATCAGGCTCAACAATAGAGCACAATTTAAGTTATTTGTCTATTATAAAAACCAAAAAACAATTGAAACCATGCTGAGTTTATTCATGTAGAGCCAAGAGAAGCTTCACCAACAACATCAAAGTATGAAAGAGTTACCTCATAGCAAAACATCAAATTCTAAGGCTAAAAGGAATGGGAAATGACATTATATACCTCATAATAAAGGAAATATATCAGTTAAGGTATGTAATTAAACTTTTATGTTTAATTTTTTTTAAAGATAATAAAAAGGTTTTCGAGTAAAATTTGAATTGTTTCCATGGTGGAGAATTTTGATGCTTCTAGTGTAGCGTAGCTAATCATTATGGAATTCAACTATCCTACACAATGCGTCATATTTGTTATTTTAACAATCATGTTCCTTTATGGTGGAGGCAAGAGTAAGAGGGGCATTATTCAACCCCAACGAAAACATTGTGGCACAATTTGCATGGGGTCTTGGTCATGTGACAAACAACCAAGTGGAGTTTCTTTCTCTAAGGAAGGGTCTAGAAACCTCTTTCGAAATTAATTTTTACTTTATTCTAGTCTTCATTGATTCAATGATTATAATTTGTTAGGTGGTCATTGCTATGATGGAGTCGAGCTTTTTTTCCCTCTTATTCTCCAAAGGATTCTCTTACTTACCTCTCAATTTGACCATATGGAATTTTTTCCATGTTTGAAGACATTTGAATTCAATGGCAAACATTTTGCAAAATAAAGGCTCCGTGTTGGGCCAAGGAAGATTATATTTGGATTAAAGAAATTTCAAAATCATTTATATACCATAGTCATGACGAGAGTCCCAAGGCATATTCACTTTCATTCAAATGTTGATACTTATGGAAATTTGTCTCGAAGTGGGGATGGGACATCTTTGTCCTACTCTAAATGGTCTATGACTCTTGTTAAAAGGATAAGCGGTATTGGGATCTAGATATTTATTAATTTCTGACATTAGTCTTCAAAATTTTCTTCTAGGTGTCCCATGCACCTTATTATGTGTCTCGAAATATTTCCTCTCATCTGCAAAATGAAGCATAAGAATTTAATACTTATTTTGTCGAAGCGACTGGAATTCAATATGGCTATGGAGTTTCTTTCTCTGAGAAGTGGCTTGGAGTTAATTTTATCACCCTAAACTTTCAATCATCAGTCTATTCATCATCCTCCAGAGGATTTTGGGTTGGATATGAAAAAGTTTCCTCAGTATGGCTCATGGCACTGTTTCAGTCTCAATTATATAATAGACTATGTGGAACTCTAGAAAATTCTTTGGAAGCCTTGCCTTGTTGGTCTTGGGGTGTGGGTTAAGCTTGTTAGTTCTTTTTCAAGTCAGGTTAAGTGGTCCTTACCTGAAATGGAACAATCTCATTGTCTTCGAGAAAGCCTTGATGTTGGTTCTTTGTTTCTTAAATTTTTGGGTCTCATTGAGGTGTTGCTGAAGTTTCTAGGAAACAACAAAATGACATGGATGAGAGACAATGCTAGTCTTCACATCTATTATTAGAAGATAAGTTCCTCTAACTTCTGAGTAGTCTGGAAATTTCTTTGAATGAATTCCATGAGGAAGTTATTGCACTTAGCACTCGGGTTACAACTCTAGGGAATTGTATGGTTAGGAGTGCTCAACTTTCTCTTGGAGGTGTTTCTCCTAGTGTGGTTCCTGATAGGAAGAAGCCTCTTCACTCACAGAGGAATGAAAAGCCTAGTTTTGGACGATGTTGATAGGGGAAACTAAGGACGGGTTTATTGGTTTTAGTTAAAATATTTTGTTGATATATGTTGTAATGTAAATACCTTTTGATACTTGGGATCTTCTATATATTCATAAAAAATATATGTATTTAGAATAGGGAAGAAATGAAATCCTAGAGATGACACTAATTTTGTATGGTCTGGTGAATATTTACATTGTCAGAGAAAAAAAGATGTTTTAAGGCTTCTAGCTGATAATCTAGTATTATTAATGCAAAACCCTTAACTGTTTCTTAAAAAAAAAAGAAATCATGTTCCTTTGTTTACCATGAGGCTTTGGCTTGATAGTGAATGGGTGTTATGTTAAGGAACTCCTTACAAAAATTTCTTTGATTCTACAACACCCTCCTCCCACATTTACTCAAGTTAACCAGTCTGTTGGGGTAAACATGTGATGAGCGACTACTACAATCTGATTCAACTCCCCATGTATAGTTAAGGAAATGGAACCAACCCAACACAATCAATCTGACCTGTTTCACATGTCACAAAAGCTACAAGATACAACCAAACCCTTCTAAGTGATTAACCCCTGAGACAACTTGACACTTCACTGCTCTAGAGCCTCAGTCACTCCCATGAAATGGAGTTTCTTGCTCTATGGAAGGGTCTAGAAACTTCTTTGGAAATAAATTTTAACAATATTCTAGTCTTTATTGATTCAATTATTATAATTCTTTAGGTGGTCTAGGCTATGATGGATTCGAGCTTTGTTTTCCCTCTTATTCTCCAAAGGATTCTCTCACTTGCCTCTCAATTCAAGCATATGGAATTTTTTCCATGTTTACTGACATTTGAATTCAGTGGCAGACATTTTGGAAAAAAAGGCTCTATTTGGGCCAAGGAATATTATATTTGGATCAACAAAAATTTAAAATCATCTATATACCAAAGTCATGACGAGTCCCAAGGCGTATTCACTTTCATTCAAATTTTGACACATACGGAAATTTGTTGGAAGTGAAGATGAGACATTTTCCTCCTACTCTAAATGGTTTATGGATCTTGATAAAAGGATAAGTGGTATTGGGATCTAGCTATTTATTAATTTCTGATGTCGGACTTCAAAATTTTCCTCTAGGTGTCCCCTCCACCTTATTATGTGTCTCGAAATATTTCTTCTCATCTGCAAAATGAAGCATAAGAATTTAATTCTTATTTGGTGGGAGCGACTTGAATTCAATATGGATATGGAGTTTCTTTCTCTGAGAAGTGGGTTGGAGTTAATTTCATCACCCTACACTTTCAATCATCAATCTACTCATCATCCTCCAGAGGATTTTGTGTTGGATATGAAAATTTTCCTCTATATGGCTTATGGTAGTGTTTTAGTCTCAATTATATAATAGATTATGTGGAACTCTAGAAAGTTCTTTGGAAGCCTTACCTTGCTAGTCTTGGGGTGTGGGTTAAGCTTGTTAGTTCTTTTGCAAGTCGGGTTCAGTGTTCCTTTCCTTAAATGGAATAATCTCATTGTCTTCCAGAAAGCCTTGATGTTGGTTCTTTGTTTCTTAAATTTTTTGATTTGGTTGAGGTGTTGCCAAAGTTTCTAGGAAACAACAGGATGACATGGATGAGAGACAATGCTAGTCTTCACAATTATTATTAGAAGCTAAGTTCCCCTAACTTTTGAGTAGTCTAGAAATTTCTTTGAATGAATTCCATGAGGAAGTTATTGCACTCAGCACTCGAGTTACAACTCTAGGGAATTGTATGGTTGGCCGTGCTCAAATTTCTCTTGGAGGTGTTGCTCCTAGTTCGGTTCCTGATAAGAAGAAGCCTCTTCACTCACAGAGGAATGACAAGCATAGTTTTGGACGTTGTTGATTGGGGAAACTAAGGACGGGTTTATTGGTTTTAGTTAAACTATTTTGTTGATATATGTTGTAATGTAAATACCTTCTAATTCTTGGGATCTTTTGTATATTCATAAAGAAAATATATATTTAGAATAGGGAAGAAATGAAATCTTAGAGATGGAACTAATTTTGTATGGTTTGGTGAATATTTACATTATCGCATAACAAAAAGATATTATAATGCTTCTAGCTCATAATCTAGTATTATTAATGCAAAACCCTTAACCGTTTCTTAAAAAAAAACGTGTTCCTTTGTTTGCCATGGGGCTTTGGATTGATAGTGAATGAGTGTTATGTTAATGAACTCCATACAAAAAGGACTTTGATTTTGTAACACCCTCCTCCCACATTTATTCAATTTAACCAGTCTATTAGGGTAAACATGTGACGAGAAACTACTACAATTTGATTCAACTCCCCATGTACAGTTAAGGAAGTGGAACCAACCAAACACAATCAATCTAACCTTTTTCACATGTCACAAAAGCTATAGCAGACAACCAACCCTTCTAAGAGATTAAACCCTAAGACAACTTGTCACTTCACTGCTCTAGAGCCTCAGTCGCTCCCATGAAATGGGCATGCGTGCAACTGGGGCCCTCCAATCGCTCTCACAACATAGGCATGCAAGCGATTGGGGTCCTTTTCAGCTAGTTCTGAGCTTTCAACCCTGGATTCTATGGCTCCTTTTCTAGGATAGGACTCGGGCCACTTCCTAAAACTCCATGAAACCTTCGAGAATGAAAAAAAACATTGATACATTGATACAAATGTAAATATTTGAACAAACACTTGATTGTACCCCTACTAGACATGACAGGAATTTCGTCAAACAAGTCATGAATATGCAATCTATAGGTGATAACAACATGTCTGAGCATAGGGGTCTCATACTTATATGAGAATAACTAAGAATATTTGATACCTTATCATATTAGTTGCATCATCATTCGATTGGTAAAATAGGTACCTCAACCCACTGTGATCACTCATAAATAAAAACCTCCTACCAAGAAGATAATGCCTCCACATCTTCAATGCATGAATGATCATTTCCAACTCAAGATCATGTGTCAGATAATTCTTCTCATGCTCATTCAATTTCCTTGATTCATAGCATACCACCTATCCTTCTTTCATAAGGACTCCAATAAACCCCCTCTTGCAAAAATCCATGCACACTACAAACTCTTTATCTGGATCTGAAATCTTTAACACTGGAGCATTCAACAACAACTACTTCAATTGTTCAAAACTTGCTACACATTCTTTTGTACATTGAAACTTCCTACTTTTCCTCTATAATGATGTGATAGGATATGAAATCTGAGAGAAATTCCTGATGAACCTCCTATAGTAACCTGCTAGTCCCATTAATGATCTTACCTCATCCACATTTCTAGGAGTTCCCATTCCATGATAGCCCTTATCTTTTCCGCATCCACTGCTATACCCTCCTTGGAAACAACATTTTAAAAGTAATGTACCTCTATCTAAAATAAAATGCGCTTATTGAGCTTAGCATTTAACTGATGCTCTCTCAATAATATCAATACCGATGCTAAGTGTTCGGCATGCTCTTCTTTATTCTTAGAATATACCAATATGTCATCAATTAATACAACAACAAACTTGTGTAGATAAGGATGCAACACACTATTTATCAATCACATGAAAGTAGTTGGAGAATTAGTCAAACCAAATGGAAATACATTAAAATCATAATGCCCATACTTCATCCAGAAAGTTGTCTTGTAAATGTCCTCTTACTTGATGCGTACCAAATTATCCAGATCTCAGATTAATCTTCGAGAATATTGTTGCTCCTTTAAACTAGTTCTTAATCGCAACCTTTTTCAACTTCCTATAATCAATGCATAGCCTAAGAGTACCATCCCTCTTCTTCACAAACAACATCAGTGCACCCCAAGGTGATACACTTGGCCTGATGTATCCCTTTTCAAGTATTTCCTTTAATTGCAACTTCATCTCTACTATCTCTGGTGTGCTCATCTTGTAAGGTGCCTTTGATGTTGGTGCTGCCCTTGTACTAACTCAATAGCAAACTTAACTTCCCTATAAGGAAACAAATTTAAAATCTATGCCAGAAACATATCCTGAAACTACTATAAAACCAAGTACCTACCCAAGACATTTGCATCCTCAACTTAATTACCTTAATCACTAGAAATATGCACTGTGAATAAAACACACCCCTTCTTGTGACTATGATTTACCTGCATATCTATCACCATCCTAATTGATGTTTCCTTCTTCTTACCCTGTAAGGTTCTCTGTTCTCCATTTTCATCCAAGCATTCAATAGCTTTGTCATAACAATCCACCTTAGTCCTGTGAAGATACAACTAGTCCATACCCAAAAGAATACTATATGATCCAATGATAATACATTTAAATGTGGTAAGGTAGGCATAGCATTCAATTCAAATGCGCAGGCTCTTATCCAATGATGAAATCTCTTATTTGTACCTGTAGCCAACTGCACTAACCTAGATTCTACATGCACTTCTTTAGTCAAACCACACTTATACACCAAGTCATGGTTAACATAATTATAATTAGATCCAAGGTCAATCAAAATAGAAACAACTTTCACAAAAATTACCATCCATCTCAATAATATATGCATAATAATCTTCCTTCTTGCTATCGAGTGTTGCATAAATCCGAGGGACACTGTCCAACATCTTCCACTGTACGTGATTCCTATGCACCATCAATCTTCAGTCTACCACTACCACCCTAATGCAGCTAAGTGAGGGCGCAGCAGGCATGGGTTTGGAAACTCCAAATGCTTCATCGAAGCCGAGGGTGGAAGATTTGCCAAGCACCTCTCAAAATTTGTGCCAGAAGGGTGATGTTCCAAAGAGCTCTACTTTCCAGGTTAAGCCTGCTCTGGCGTGTTCAAATATTCCAGGTGAAGGGGGTCCGCCAAAAGAAGAGGGCCTTCCCTCTGATGATGATAACCTCTCCAGTTTCGGTTGTCAGACTATGGAAGAATTGCCTCCCACAACTCATGATGCTTGATCAGGTTGTCATTCTCTTTTGTAGTTATCGTGTCTGTTCAAGGGGAAATGCTCAATTGTTTTCCGTCTATGTTCAGTTGTCTTATGTCCATGTTAACAGTTCAAGTCAATAGTATCACCTATGTTAAGCAATTTTGGAACTCTAGTCAATCTGCGTTTTGTCATGGAGGTTCCGGTTTAAAGGCTCCGGTAATAGTTTTAGTTCTAGTTGGTCTATCACTAGTTTCTGTGGGTTATCTTTCAAATCGGCCATGTGAGTAAACCATTTTCTAGGCTATACCTCTTGAGGCTACCGCCTCGTTGTAAAAAAAAATGTATCAATAATAGGAGTAGACTTATTAAAAAAAAAAAGAGTACATAATATCATCCTTCTGAGTACAACCCAATTAGTGATTATTGTGTTATAAAATATTATGGAAACCATGAGACCAAGATTCAAATCCCAAAAAAGAAGAAACAATAACATGACATTTATAATATCATCAATTTCTAATAACACATCAATTAATTATTTAATATTAAAATCAATACAATAAATAAAATTTATCAATTAATTTAAAAATTCATTAATTTTATAATTTTATAATTTTCTTTTTCATAATACCAAAATTTAATAATATGTAAAAAAAAACATTAATTCTAAATTTTTATTAATGATAATAATTGTTTTTAAAAATAATAAAAGAAAGAAATACTTTTCAATTTCATAACATACTAATTAACTTATGAAATAAATGTAATTGTCAACATCATAATATCTATACTCAATCTTCATCATGTGCATAATATAATGTTAATTTAAACATTCATAATAAACCTAATAAATGTGTTGTGTGTGAACATGTCACATTGTAGGTCAATATGTGTAATGTTTGTGGGTATGTGTATGTTTGTGTGCACCCTATTATTGTTGTGTGCATGTGAGTGATTATGCCTCATTGACAATGGATTGTGTGGTGGCACATCAGTGGTTAGTCCCATGCCAATGATGGATAGTTTGTGGGGTCATATAAGCTCTCACCTTCACGTGGATGACCCTGTTAGTAGAGATTTTTCATCTCCAAGCCAAAAAGAGCTTTCTATATAATACCTTTTAATTTATTTAAAACATAACATTAACTTCAAAACATTAAAATAGTCCTTTAATAATATTCAAATAATGTTTTTATTATTTTAAAAACATTTAAATATACCAACTTACCATAAAATAAATAAATAAATATATATTTATATATATATATATATATATATATATATATATATATATATATATATATATAACAAATTATTAAAATAAATTATAATAATTTTTATTATAATAAATATATATTTGTTTTGAGAGGAGATCCCTAACTTAGTATGATAGAAAAGTAATAATAATAAAAATAAATAACTAAATAAAAAGATTAATGTATTATAAGTATTTTTATCTAGTAAAAAAAAAATTAAAATTAAAAATAATAAAATAAAAAATAAACCTAAAAATTCAAATCCAAATACAAATAACATAATAAAAATACCCCGGATGCAGGTGACTCTCCAGATGATTAATGTGATGGGACAGGGGTGGGGCGAGAAGGGACGCCACCTGCCCACCCTGTACAACGAAGATTAAGCTAATCGACGGATGATCCTTGGCATTTGGGTATCGCAGCGTTTAATGGCTTGACTGCAGGCGACTTTGATACTACCAGCCTGTCCTTCGATATGGTTTTCACCTCCACACGCTCTGAACTGTTCTGGACCTCGGCTCTCTTGAATGCCATAGTAATGGCAGGTGCAATTCGAGGCAGGACTGAGGGTAATAAATCTAGCCTCCGCCATGGGATCGCTCTGGAGCCTCTAATTTTTTTTGGTCGGGTTACGGCCTGGTGGATGCTGGCTCTAACGGATTGACAGGGGAGACTAGGCTGGGTTTTTTCTTTGATAGACCTGCGAAGCTGCCTCCGTCAGTTCCCTGCTTTTTCTCTAAGGCTTCGGGCTCTCGTTTGGTTGAACATTTGATTTTCCTGTGTTCTACTTTTGTGGTTGCTCGGTCTTGTTCCCACAGCGCCGCTGCTGCTTTCGTTATGCCCCGTCTATGCCATAGGATGAGATGTCGCAGAGGCACCCCTCGGCGGGTGCCCTCTAGCCTGACCTCCAATTCTCCCTCCCTCTCCAGCGATTTCACATCTAGCCATTACCCTCGCACTCGCAGTGGGAGAGGGCATCTTCATCTACCCAGCCATTACCCTGAGACCCGTCCTCCAGACTCCTCGTCCTCTCCCTCTTTCGGCTCTGTGACTTTCACTTTCAATTGCTCCCTGAACCGTCCCAAGATTATTGCTCAGGTTTCGGTGCTCTTTCTGGTTCGGTCTCTCTACCAAATCCATGCTCTTTGCAGGCTGCAGAGGTTCCAGCGAGCAATCTTGTTAACATGGTGATGGAGCCAGTGGCCCCGGGTCCGTCTGAGAATGATGCTCCTCGTGCACGGGATCCGCCTGACTTCAGCTGGTGCAGAATCGTAGAAGAGCCTCTAGATGCTTAGTTCTTTCTCTACTGCTTTGTTTCAGGTCATGCGGCCCATAATATAGGGCAACTTTTTGTTACTGCTGATAACTTTTGTTAATGCTAATAAGCTAGGGTTCAAAATGTAAGTTTTTTGGAATCTTTGTAAGCTCTGTAATGTCCAGAAGATCATCACTCGTTCCCCTGTGTGGGATTGGATTATAGGGTCTCGTCTAAATTCTTTGTCTTGGGCAATTTTTCTATTTCTATCTGCCTCTCCTTCTGGGCAGTTGCTTTAGACTTCGGTCATGATGTAATTGTACCCCTTTAATGTGAATAGAGTAGTTTTATTTAGAAAATAAAAAATAACCCATGGTATTCATTCTGAACATACCCTATTTAAAGGGTGAAATTAAATTAGCCTAGATCTATTTTAACTTTGGAACTAAGAAGCGTGGACAAAGAATAAATCTCTTTTCACTCTAAAAAGTGTTTTCATGTAAAGAGATTAAAACATTTTTGATATTTAGATGTGTTAAAATATTTTTGATATTTAGATGTGTTAAAATATTTTTGATATTTAAATGTGTTAAAATGAAATCTAGACTAGTTATATTAATATCCAACTTTTTAATTTTATCATACATTTTACAATTATAAAATCAATTAATATAATTTTTTAATAATATATTATTATGTTTATAGAACACTTTTAATTATTAAAATATAATAATAATAACATATAATAAAATAAAAATATATATAATATTTATATAATTGAAATTTCAAATATAATTAAGTTGTTTAGCCCCACGGGGGTAGGCGAGTTGGTAATCGCATGGCTGTGTAGTTCATCTGTA
>APFE030680596.1:0-12897 GCA_000404065.3 Pinus taeda
TATTGTTATTAATTCAAGGTGAGTGTTAGAGTCTACTTAGAATTTTTTATGTCATCTTCTCAGCCTTATCACTTTTCTGAAGGTTATGTTGAATGAGAATTTTGTATGCCTCGTAGCTTGATCACTCTAACCATTCAATAGGAATATAGTATTATCCCCTCTTGATTTCTGATGCAGGAGCATTAATCTCAGAAAAATTATTATATTTTAGTAGACATAGGGGGTCTTGTGTTTTAAGGAAATTGGTTTCCTAAGTGTTAAATTAATGAAATTATTTAGGCTTTTAAGTGATTGTAATGAGAATAGGAATTAATTAAGTATTGTGATGCATATTTGTAAATGTTCTCGAATGTTGGAGAACATGAGAGATTTAGGATAGCTGAAAGATTTTGGAATCAGTTGTAAATCATAGATTAGGAATTGGTTTCATGATTTGAGGAACTAGAGAGGATCCTTAGAGATAAGGAAGAGATTTCACGATTTTGTTGAGAAGGTTATAGATCGAAACGAGGAATTGGTTTTAGAATCCTTTTGTATAAATGTAAGCCTAAAAGGCATAGTTAGGGGTTAGCTTGTTAGAGGTTAGCTGACTAGGAATTTGTTTGAGAGTTAGATAGGTTTGATTGTAAGCCTATGGGAAGGTAGGAAAATAGAGGCCACCAATTAGAAACTCAGACCAGATAGAGAGAGACTCTTATGTAAATAATTATTTATCAATACAGAGAGTTTGATTCCTGAATTGTTTGGTGTGTAATGATTAATGAAGTTATGAATTTTCTATGAATTAGTGTAACTATGCATAGTACACGTATGTAGGTGAAGTTCGACTAGAGCACGGAGAAGAGGTGGAGTATGAAGGATCGTGGTTTGCTCATTGAATCCGATTAAATGAACAAAAGGAATTTTAGGAGTGACAATGATTAAGAGTACGCAGAGTTAAGTCCAAGAGGGAGTTGTGTTGCAAAACAACCAAAGACTAGAAACCCTGGAGAAAATTGAAGCCACAGAAGAACACTGAGAAATGACATAAAAGTGAAGTAAAGGGAAGGATGAAGAAATGAAGTGACGATCCACAAGAATCATTCAATCTATAAGATCAACGGACAAGGGAGAGTGCAATGGATGATGAAGATTAGAGGTTTTTGTAGGTGGAAGTGGTTTTCGCATGACCTCAAAAACATAAGTAGTAATTGGAAAATGGACCCGATGAAGTTATGAATGATAAACTAATCCAGTTGAACTCCGAATGGGATCAGACCGTCTGTTGAAAGGGTGACCAGACACATATCATGTACAAACAAGCATGGGGCTTAATTTCGAAATCAAACCAGATGAGAGTTTATATAGAGGGGTTAAATCTTTGCTGAGTTCCAGTGATCGGGGCCATCCATGGGTTGATAGATCAGATGGAAATCACTTGGAAAAGTGCCTATAGGTTAATATTCTGAGTAGACCTGATGTTTTTATAGACGCAATTTAAATTTTTTTGAGTTTCGGAGGAAAAATGGAGATCATGCGATAATTTTTGATCTCGTGGAGTGAAATCAACGGTGGATGTTGAACGCAATAAGGTGAACATCGGTAAATGTGACAAGGTCATGGATTTGTGGAAAGGTAAGGCTTACGTGTGTTTATGAAGTATTTCTATTATACAAGGAATAATAGAAATAATGTGTATTAAGATTTTATGGGTTAGGTGAAGCTTAACCAAAGTCAGAATCCATGAAATGGGGTTTGTTTAATGTGCGCAGCGTATAGAATTAACCATATTTTATGAGGGTTGAATAAGATTATACTATAAGGGTTGACTAAAGTTTAGACTTTGGGCTAATCACATGAAACCTTTTCACATGATGTTTAATTAAGAAGCCTTAAACCTTTATTTATGAAGGTTTGACTAGGCAGTGAAATTAAAATTCCTGGGACATAATACATTATGCAGGTGTAAGCATATTGTGGGTAAGTCATTTCTAGTTGGCATCAGTTTCCAAGATTTAGATATCTTCCTTTCAACTCCATGAAAATATTTATACTTTCAACTAAGGCTAACATAAATCCAAATCCTAACATGCTCAAGCTAATTTTGGTTAAAGGGTCTTTGTGAAAATTTGGTATCTTGTTGGCAAGTTCAATTAGCCCATAAACTATTGAGCCTTTCTGGTGAGGTAATCAACCTTTAATTTTTCCCTTGGATGCATTGCTGATCTTAATAGAAATCCTTTTGCACATTTCTCATCTCATTTTATATTTATATATTTTGATCAATCAAGTCACAGGCTTAGTTAAGCATACCTTGGTAGAGGTCCCCCCCTTGTCTTCAATTTTGAGATCTTGTTTTTAAGCATACTCATCTTGGATTTCCATTTTATGCCTATAACAAATTATTGAATTCCTTAGGCCATAGATCTATTGGATGATGAAGTAATCACTGGGGAAATAGAGGTCTTATGCATGAGGGTTACTTCATCCATTTTGCTCATGCCAGCAAAATGCACAACAATCTAAGATCCCTACCTCTCTATTTAGGAATACCATTTTTTTTCGACCAAGTACTCCCCTATTTGTCCTCTACCTAATTGAGATGGAAGTATATAGTGAATGGACTATAACAATTTACAAAGTAGAAGTGGACCACTGAGCTCAATAGTGAAATGGTAAGAAGGCAACATGCCATGTCAGAACCATGCAGCATCTTAATTGTAGCCTCACCAAACCATCCTCTCATAATATCACTCCATGATCTCTTGATGCCACATAGTCTATAGATATTCCTTTCCCGTCATTATATATTATAATTCCAGCACTTCCCTTTAGATTTCATAGACCGTCCAAATCATATTTTCTTTGTCCTTCTCCACGATGTAATCAAAAAACCATGAGAAATCTTAAGCTCAAGTTTTTTAGTCGATATACTGAATTATGTCTCCAAAATACTACCCAGAACCATGATTGCATCATTAATAATCTGCACTCTTGTAGGATCATTCCTCAATCCCTTGATGTCATGCAACTTACATAAATTTCGGTAACATCCTGCACTAGTAAAATTCCATCTCATCCTTTCAATATTAATATTCGACCCATATCCTAATATCCTTATCCTACTCCACATTGCAATCAAAATCCCATTGAAAGACTTCATTCTAGACCTACTCACAATTTTATGAATATCTTGCATGTGTCTTCATCCACTTGCCCTCTTATCCACTTACTTAAATGCACCAAATTTCCCACCAATTTCCTTTGATGCCTTGACATTAGGATTACTAGCATCCTTGTGCTAGAGAAGATGATAGAAAAGATATGGAGGTGGTGAAACCCCCTAATTTTTCAATGGGATTCATCATGGGGGAGGGAAAAAAATTGCGTCCCCCCCTCTTCTTATGTGAAGGAAAGTAAATTACTATTTGTTTTTTTTATTTAAATATGTGATAGAAGTATTATTACTTTTATATAGAAAATAAATTGATATTTTTGGTTATATTTTCTTAAAAATATACATTTTTCTCTAATATTTATGTGAGTATTGCATGCAGATTTATTTACAGGAAAGACTTCACCTCCTAGTTTTGTTGAAATGGTTTTGCCCAAAGTCAATATTGATGTAGTTATATATTATTGTTTTTTTGAAATGGTTTTGCCCAAAGTAAATATTGATGTAGTCATATATTATCCTTTTCTTTTCTCACATACTATAAGAGAATTATGCACAGAATTGTTAATAAAGTTATTTTTGATGGAAGAGGTTAAAATCCTTCCAAGTGCTCAAGGAGGATGAGGCCTCATTCTCCCGTTACAACACATTTTTCTAAAAATACATTTAATTTACAACATTTACATTTGAAACATGTAATTTACACTTCAATAATCATCCATTCATATTATAACATTTATCTCATTTTCCTTTAACTCAAAGCATACTTACATTAAAAAAATCTAAAATCTTTTAAAAAATACAAATTATACAATTTTTCACCATACATTGACAAACACTAAATATCACGCTAATTAACAGACCATTCATATTGTTTTTTTTTCCTTGTTTTGATTTTAATTTGATTTTTAAAGCTTTTTATATTGTGTTATTTTATATTTTATAAAATTATAAATATATATATAATAGTATTATTATATATATATATATATATATATATATATATATAATTTAGTTTTTATATATTTATTTATTTGAAATGCTATATATATATGTTAGTGATTTTGAAAATGTATTTATGTTGATATTTTAATTGAAATTGTACAATGTTCATTTCAAATTGTGTAAATGTGTCATTATTTGAATTGTGTGTTTTCTGGTTTGAAATCTCATATATATGTGAATGGTTCTATGAATGTTAATTTATGAATATTTGTATGCAATTTGAAATTGTGATCATGTGTTTGTTGTATTGAATTATAAATTTGAATGTCTAGGTATAATGTGTTTGTTGTATTGAATTATAAATTTGAATGTCTAGGTATAATGTAGATTTTAATTTGTATATTGTGTGTGTTTTTAAGTTGCATAAGCATATTCGAGTGCTTTCTTTTATTGACTTTAAATTGTATCATGTGCAATTAGTTGTTTGAAATTGTGCATTGTGAGTTTAGTAGAATTTGTATATTGTATGTTTGTTTGCACTTGTATTTTGTATGTTTCTTTATTTCAAATTGCATATATATGTGTGAGTGATTGTGTGAATGTTTATTTCTAAATATTTTTATTGTATGTGTCTTGAAATTGTAATTTTGTGTTTGTTGTATTGAATTGTGATTGTAATTAATTTCGTAGAATAAATTTGAATTTGTATATGGAATGTATGTTTTACTTTGTATAGTGTGTGTTTCCTTATTTAATGTTGCATTTTCATATTTGGGTGTTTGTTTTTGTATTGACTTGAAATTGTATGATGTGTGTTTCCTTATTTCCAATCGTATATTATGTTTTTTTCTATTTCGATTTGTATTTTGTGTTTCATATTTAAAAATTAAAAATTGTATGTTTTCTTATTTAAATTAGTTTGTGTGATGTTTGAAATTGCATATACATGTGAATATTTGTTGATGTACACTTGTATGTGTAAGTGGTTTTTTCAATGTTTTTTTTGTTAATGTATGTGTTTAAATATTTTATTTCATTACATTTGAAATTGTATTTATTTGAAATTGCTTAAGTATGTTTACAAAGTGTTTTGCCAATAGATTCTTCTATTTGTTATGTTGATTTCTATTAGCAATTAATTTTATTATAAACTTGAATGTCAGTATTTTATATAGATTTGGTTAAGTCTTATTTTTTTATTGTATTGTATTTTAATGTTTATTTATTATATTGAATTTTACTTATAATTTGAGATTTTTAATTTCTTTGCTTGTTTTTAAAAATATATTCAGTTAAGATATACTTTTATATTTCTATAATTGTTAAAATGTATAAACCTCATTAAAAATCACAATATAAATATTAATATTATAGTTTACATATTTTCTATTTTTCAATATTTTGTTTTTCATATTTTAAACATTCTTTTTTATGCATTTTCCATTCCAAACATTAATAAGTTAATTGGAACATTTACAACAAATCATAAATATTTTGATAAAAAAACATTAGAAAAACATAATTAGCAATTATTTTTAATAAATATTACTGCTACAACAATAATAATATGATTAATGAAAAATTTTATCATAATTTATTTTCGTTAATGTTGATAAATTAACATGTTTTAAAAATATATCCATTAACATCATTATTCATATAATATATTAAATCAATATAATTCAATCATCTCTACATGTTAATATCTTAAAAACCTCATATTAACAATGCCAAGTTTTTGAGGCATATAAGCTTCCACCTTCAAGTGCTTGACCTGTTAGGAGACATTATAATCTTGAAACAGAGAGGATATTTTTTAATTGTTAATTAAAATTATCATAATAAATATTTAAAAGTAAATATATTAAATAATAAATATTTACATATAGTATAAATTTTATCCATTTTAAAATATAACATTTAAAACAATTGAAAATGAATCATTCACCACATTATTCTATAAGAAAATATCAATTCAATCAAACCTTATGAATAAATTGACCCAACCTTCTGTTATGAAAAAAGCTGGTGATCCCACCCCTTCTAGCATACTTACACTTGAAGAGAAATATTACTAATCAATGCCTTATTTTAATCCTCATCGCTAGCACTACATGGTTTGCTAATTTAATTGGTGTAAGTAATTTTAAGAGAAAAACATGTATTTACTATTAATCACATGATACAATGTGTTTACGGTGTTTCAACATACACAATGAAAACATACAAGTTTCATAATCAATTTCATTTAAACACTCATCTACCATGAATAATTATTTTTCATATCTAATAAAATATATGTACATATATATAAGAAGAATTGTGAAATTTGAATTTATAGGAGCATTTTGTCCAATGCAAAACATATATTTTCTAAGCAATATAATTTATAAAATGGTACATCACTATATTAAATTAACTATTTGTTGTGTATTAAATTAATAATATACTAAAAATGAAATACCTAATTATTGTTCACATGTCCAATTAAAAAGGAGAATATAACTATGTCATTTTAATGTACAATGGAATTTTATCCACTATAATTTGGAAAATAGTACATACACAATATTAAATTTAGTCAATATAATGAAAATAAAAGACATAATTATTCTTCACATGTCCAACGAAAAACCAAACTTTGACATTTTGTGCAACATGAAATATCACCATGTTAGAAATATAATTTGTAAAATGATACATACACCATATTCAATTGAGTTTTTCCCTCTTATTAAATTCACTATATAATAAAAACAAAAGACAATTTTAAATATAAAGTAACGTTTCCACTTAAGGTATTGGGTGCATCTAGCCTTGGTGGTTTCATACAAATTTATTGGTAGAATCCCATTAGTGGGAAAAATTTTCTTCCATTCAAATTTAGAATTGACTCCATTCTAGGCTCTCCCTAGCCCATAAAAGAAAAATACAATGCATTCTTATAATTTAGTTTAACTTTCATATAGTGCAACATCAAAAAAGTATTATTTACCAAATATTTTGCATTTTGAACAACGATATCAAAAATACTTATATGCATCATTATAATACATGTACATTACCCTTAACATGAAATGACAATGATCTCAAATGAAAATGGCATACAAGATGACACTTCCAAAATATTATTTTTCCAATGTTCCTACCAAAAATTGTGGCCCTTGGGGTGACTCTAAAACCATATCAAGAGAGTTACTTATTTGATTTGAAACCTTGTGATCCTTGTAGTTGTTGTATAGTATTTGTGTAGCCATATTGCTAATCTACATAACTCCACACTTTCTATCAAGAGGGGAGGTATATAGATTGAGTGGGATTCATGGTTAAGAACATATCCTTCCTCATATGAGACCACATGTTTAAATGTAGAGGGGGTGTATGTCCACCATATATTTTAGCAATCAAATAGCAATAGGAAGATAGGTCTTTTGTCACACAAACAAGTTGATCTCATAAGTCAATTTGGTGCTTAGGCTTGACCATGACCTTTAAATTATATTATTGTTATTATTATTTATATGACCT
This sequence comes from Pinus taeda, assembly GCA_000404065.3. Lineage (NCBI taxonomy): Eukaryota > Viridiplantae > Streptophyta > Pinopsida > Pinales > Pinaceae > Pinus > Pinus taeda. The sequence continues at coordinate 7,628 of APFE030680596.1, forward strand.
CTTCCAAAAGGACATTGTCCAATTTTTTATTATTATTCATCCAGACAAGGGAGATTTGCATTAAAGTCTATAAATATTTGTTTCACAACATAATGAATTAACTTCAAATATAGAATTTCGATACTTAAATATTAGAGTTAGATAATTTATTCAAGGAAAGCTTGAAATTATTATATATAAACACATGAATTACTATGATGGATATCATCCACAATATTGTGGCAAAGCATTCCATAGTTTTCCCCACAAGGTTGCATATATTTCGTGAGTGATCATGCACAAACACAATGCTATGCGAGATCATGCAAAAGTCCAATGATGCTTGGCATGGCCATAACTTGGTTAATCTACAACCATAGAAATGCATACACATGCGGATTTGAGCAATAAATAGAAGATAACATTTAATAGAAATGGTCAACACATTACTTGAAATTGTAATCATGTGTTTGTTGTATTGAATTATGAATTTGAATGTGTACGCATAATGTAGATTTTAATTTGTATATTGTGTGTGTGTGTGTGTTTTTAAAGTTGCATAAGCATATTTGAGTGTTTTCTTTTATTGACTTGAAATTGTATCATGTGCAATTAGTTATTTGAAGTTCTATGTTGTGTGTTTAGTCGAATTTGTATATTTTTTGTTTGTTTATTTGAACTTGTACTTTGTATGTTTCTTTATTTGAAATTGCATATATATCTATGAGTGATTGTGTGAATGTTTATTTATGAATATTTGTATGGTATATGGCTTGAAATTATAATTATGTGTTTGTTTAATTGAATTTTGATTGTAATTAATTTCATAGCATAAATTTGAATTTGTATATGAAATGTGTATTTTGTTTTGTATAGTGTGCATTTTCTTATTTAATGTTGCATTTGCATATCTGAGTGTTTTTTTTGTATTGACTTGAAATTGTATTATGTGTGTTTCCTTATTTTTTACTATATATTATGTGTTTTTCTATTTCAATTTGTATTTTGTGTTTTATATTTAAAATTTCAAAATTGTATGTTTTCTTATTTAAATGTTTGTTGTTTGAAATTTCATATACATATGAGAATTTGTTTTGTCAATGTTTGTTCATGTATGTTTGTATGTGTAGGTGGTTTTTTCAATGTTTTTGTTATTAATGTATGAGTTTAAATTTTATACTCCATTGCATTTATTAGAAATTGCTTGAGTATGTTTACAAAGTGTTTTGTCAATAAATGCTTGTGTTTGTTATGATGATTTGTACTAGTGATGAATTCTATTATAAACGTGAATGTGTGTATTTTATATAGATTTGGTTGTCTTATATTTTATTTTAATATATTTTAATGTTTATCTATTATATTGAATTTTACTTATAATTTGATATTTTCACCTCCTCCCAGGACAGAGTAGTCTTCTCCTGCAGCTGGTAAATAGCCAGGCATGCCTTTAAATTACTCGCATACCTATATACTTGGAAATACTTAATCATGTTTAGAAACTATGCCTTCACATCATCCTCCCTTTCCCAATCAAAATTAGGGCGTTTGATCTTCCTACCATCCTCTTGTAACTCCATTCTCTTCTTTCCCCTAGATGATTTTTGGGAGCTATGATCCGAGTCTTCTCCACTTTCAGTTTTTCAGATTCTGTCCATTCTTGTTTCTCGTTAATCCTTCTAGATCTACACTTTTGTGGCCAAATTTCTTGGTCTAGTCCCTAGTCAGTTTTTCCTGCTCCTCACTTGGTTTTGGAAGATGGTCATTGCTATTCTGAAACTACACTATCTCTTGTTCTAGATTTCTTACCATATCCCCAATATGGGAAGGAAATGCAGTGCTACCTTCCCCTAGTTACACATACAAAACTTCCCCACTAGTAATAGCTAGAGGAGAGTTCTCCATTATTGCACAATATAAGACATGAAATATACTATTGAGGATGCATCACCGTATGATCACATATGTACTACTTTATACATATTCTCAGTCATGAGGAACTTATGAAAATCAAGGCCATCCCATGGATAAAAGGAAGAAGCTTTATGGTGTTCCATTCCTGGTATATTGGATTTAATCCACCCAAAGATATTCCATAGAACAAACTAATTTGGGTTAAATTGTTAGGGCTACCTATCGAATTCTGGACTAAGCAGGTCTTCATGGACATCGTGAATTTCATTGGGAAGTTTGTATATGTTGATTCAGGGTGTTTGGGGGCTTAGGACAAGAGTGGCCTGGATTCTGATTGAGAAATAGTATATGTGTGGTTTTCCTTACCATATTACATTGCATTGGGGGGAAACAAACTTATCCCAGCGTCTGGATTTTTCCGAGGTGTCATTCAGGTGCTTAAATTGTCACCACAATGGCCACATTCTAGCATAGTTCCCCCACCATTGGGGTGGTAGACATTCATCTCAAGGGTGGCACTCGTCTCAATAGGAATCATTTCCCTCCCCTTTCTACATCGCATGACGTGCCTTCTACATCGCATATCATTTGCACTGCTGCACCATCTCCCTCCCAGCACAATCATCCCTCCGAGGGGCATAGAAAAAGCCTTACACCACCTAATTCGCAACTTCCATCATCTACAAATTCGGTGGCTAGTGACCTGGTCTTTATTCTCCAGCGGAAGACCTTGGACCTCCGTACCCTAACCATTCACAAGCCGCCTAGCTCATCATCCCCACATATCATCCCTATCTTCGTGGGTAATATTATCATCTATCGGAAGCATAATCGGAACAATATGCACTTCTGAGGGCATGCTAGTCCTATCCCTTTCAATTCTCATAATGAACATTCCCTTGTTTAGGTTCCGATTACTGATGCTAACTCTTCTTGGGCCCTTGGAGCATGCATGCCTACACAGGATTTGTCATGACTTTCATACTATCACTTAACATCTAGGGTTTTGGGGCTAACCCGAAATATATGGCTCTCAAACAACTATTTTCTTCTTTTAGTCGATATATCATTATCTTTCACAAGGCCATTGACTCAGTTCCTACTGCGATTAAATATTTTAGAAAGATGTTTCTTGAGTGGCACATGGTTGCCACAACTACTATTGGTTTATTGGTTTGTATTGTGGCTCTTTGGGACCCTCGATGGGTGAGGGTCAGGGATTTTTCATGTTTTGTTGGTATCCTTCATGAAGGTCATATTAGTGGTCTTACGGGTGGCTTACATATTCTCAATATGTATGCTCAATAAAAAATAGACCTATTTTTTGGCACAAACAGATTTCATGAGGGAGCTTATAGATGGTGTCTCTCATCATTGCGGGGGATATGAACTGCATAATTAGCCTAGAAGAGGTATGGGGACACTAAAAGAAAATTGACCCTACGATGGAGCTGATTAGAGATGTTATTATGGAATCTAATTTTGTTGATTGATGCCCACAAAGGGTGGTTCCTACATGGGATAATGGCTGGGGGAAGATGGCATGTGTTGCGGAGAGACTGGACCATTCTATTATGCATGGATAAGTTGTGGAGCATCTGGGGAATGCACTATCTGTGGTGATTGACAATTCTATCTCTGATCATCAGCCCATTATATTACAATGGAAAAGTGGGGAGTATAGGAAATGTATGCCTTTTAAATTCAACTGGGCATGGTTCAATGGCCCAAATTTTAATGATCTTGTGCGTGATGTCTGTGTGTGACATGTTGAACGATGCCTATCCCCCATGGATCATATGTCAAATAAGCTTGGTATTCTTTGCGGGGAGGTAAAATCATGGCAGAAGAGGAAGGAATATTTTCTTAATAAGTAACTGCAAGATATTATCTGAGAACTGGATGCCTTTAGCTCCCAGATGTTAACACATTGTCTCCCAGATGCTACTAGTTGTCTTATTCATGAAATCAAGCTCAAATATAGGAGATAAAAGATGCAAATGGGAATCAATGTCATTTGCAGAGCAATATATGTAATGCTGGTGTCTCACATCTTTAGAAGGACTAAAGTAAGAGGGATGAGATATATGCGGAGTATATTAATTAAGGTGTGGAATTATATGCTATCATGTACGATGTAGATGCTCATACAGAACATTTCAAAACTGTCACTGAGGAGGAGCTCTTAGAGGTTTTGAAATCTTCTAAGGGTGATAAGACCCCAGGGCTGGATGGGTGGACGATGGAACTATTCTCCCATTTCTTTATTTACTCAAACATGATATACTTGGCATGGTGGAGGAGTCAAAGAGAATGGGATATGTTCACCTGCATATAAATTCTCGCTCTGTAACATTATTTACAAGGTTATTTCCAAAATTATTGCAATTAAGATGAAGGGTAGCCTGTCCCATTTTATTATTCCTAAGCTGTTCAGGTTTCTTCAATATAAGAAAATACAAGATTTTTTTTTCTGCTACCCAGTAGGGCTTACATTCGATCCTCATCAAAAAGCAAAATGCTGGCATTACGAAGGTGGATTTACAAAAGGCATATGACTACCTTGATTGGGGATATCTCAGACTTGTCCTGCATAAAATTGGATTACAACTCAGGGTTGGGGAATGGATTATGGCCTACATCACAAATATAATTTTTTTCATAATAAATGGATGTCCCTCGACTTTTCTCAGGGTTGGATAGGGTCTTCAGTAGGGATGCTCACTTTCAACATTCCTTTTTATCTTGGTGATGAATGGATTGAGTTTACGTATTAAAAAAACAGTGGCAGAGGGATAGTTCATGGCTTTGCACATGGGAAATGATATTGATATTTCACATAACTTTTTTGTTGACAATGTACTTACTATGGGGATGCTTAACCAATTTGCTTGGCTGATTTTATTTGAAATTTTTTCTAAATTTCCAAATGCTATTGGTCTATATATGGATCTCTAGAAGTCTATTTTATATAATGGCATATGTGATGTGGAGATTTTTGTTTGTATAAAAGGTCTATTCGGGGTGGCTATGGACCAAATGATGAATGGTATGAAATACCTGGCATACCATATTAAACCATGTGGTTGGAAGGTGACAGATTGGTTGCGGCTGGATAGATTCTTTAAAAGAATACCTGGATGGAAATTTAGATATTTCTCTTTAGGTGGATGCATCATCCTGGCACAAGATGTTATGACGAAGTTGGGAATTTATTGGGCTTACCTCGATCATCTCCATATAACTATTATAAATAGCCTCCACCCTCCTCTCCTCCATAACCCCCTCCTCCTCCTAATCCCCCTCCTCCTCCTCTTCCTCCTCCTCCTCCTCCTCTTCCTCCTCCTCCTTCTCCCCCCTCCTCTGCCTCCTTCCCC
>APFE030680602.1:0-33983 GCA_000404065.3 Pinus taeda
ACGGAACCACCATTCCCTGAGCGTCTGGTTTTAACCAGAACTATTGAAACACCTGCTTTTAACTTTCTAGGGGAATTGCAAAACTTGTATATTAAAATTCCACTTTTACAAGCATTAAAAGATGTACCAATTTATGCCAGAACATTAAGGGATATTTGTGTTAAGAAACCCGGTAGGAAAACAAAGGATCCCCTTACAGTACATGTGATGGGAGACTTGTCTGCATTAATGTCCGAAAAAGCCCCTCCTATGAAATATGGTGACCCTGGTCACCCTACTGTCACAGTACAGATTGGTAAAAAAATGATTCCCCAAGTTCTGGTAGACTTAGGTGCTGCAATTAATATAATGACCCTTGAAACTTCACAATTGCTACAGCTGAATAACACAATTAGAGATACACCCACCATCTTAGAGTTGGCTGACCGTTCTACAATTAAACCTGAAGGAGTCGTTGAGGATCTACTTATTTCAGTTGAATCCTGGAAATACCCAGCTGATTTCATTGTATTGCAGATGAAAACAAAGCTGGGGGGACACCCCTTAATTCTAGGAAGGCCATGGCTGGCCACAGCTGATGCTTTTATCAGTTGCAGGTCTGGCTCAATGATGATCTCTAATGGTTATGAAACAAAACAACTTACTCTTTATCCCCACGCTACACCAGTAGTTAATAATGAAGATTCTATATGGATGGAGTATGATGATAATGCTGTTCAGCCTATTTTAACCATTGGGCAAGCTTTAACTCTAAAGGACAATACAGAGGATGAAATAATTAATAATTTTATTTTTGAACCTTCTTTCGTCATTGCCGAAACACACAATCAATTAACTGCAATTTTTGAAACTGATGTGCAAGAAAAGATTGAATCTGAAGACTCATCCCAGACTTTAACCACAACCTCATCTAAAAGTGTGACAGTTGAAATTGAACCCGGCAAAACATTAAACATAAATCCTGATTTAACAGATGCTGAAACACAGCAATTAATGAAGTTATTGCATGAATATAAGGAGGCATTTGCATGGGATTACACGGATATGAAAGGCATTTCTCCTGAATTATGTACTCATCGAATTTACATTAAAGAAGGATGCCGACCTGTTTGTCAACCCCAAAGACGAATGAACCCTAATCTACGAGAAATTGTTAAGGAAGAACTTCAAAAATTGCTTAATGCAGGATTTATTTATCCCATATCTGACAGTGAATGGGTTTCCCCATTAGTAATTGTCCCTAAGAAAAATGGGAAATGGAGAGTATGTGTTGACTATAGAGCTTTAAATAAAGCTACTCAAAAGGACCACTTTCCTTTACCTTTCATTGATCAAGTGTTGGACAGTCTAGCAGGGAAGAAATTTTTTTCTTTTTTGGATGGGTTCAGTGGGTATAATCAGATAAGAATTGCACCCCAAGACCAAGACAAGACCACCTTCACCAGCCCCTGGGGAACGTTTGCTTATAGAGTTCTTCCATTCGGGCTATGTAATGCACCAGCAACTTTTCAAAGAGCTGTTATAGGAATTTTTTCTGATATGCTAAATGATTCTATGGAAATATTTATGGATGATTTTACCCCTTATGGTGTGTCTTTTGAAGATGCATTACAAAACCTTGAAAAAGTACTTAAAAGATGCATACAAGCTCACCTCGCCCTAAGTACTGAAAAATGCCATATGATGATGAACGAAGGAATAGTGCTTGGACATTTTATTTCATTTCAAGGTATTCAGGTAGATCCATCTAAAATATTGGTTATTCAGAATCTTTCTGTTCCTAAAACTCAAACTGATGTGAGAAGCTTTCTAGGGCATGCTGGATACTACAGAAGATTTATTAAAGATTTCTCTAAAATAGCTTCCCCATTATTTGTCTTGCTCATGAAAAATGTTGAATTTAAGTGGACTAATTCTTGTCAGAAAGCTTTTGAAGAACTCAAGCATCAGTTGTCTACTGCCCCTATTTTGAGGGGGCCTGATTGGAACCTTCCGTTTCACATATCTTCTGATGCTTCAGACATCACAATCGGAGCTGTTTTGGGACAAGAGGAAAATCATCTTCCTTATGCTATATATTTTATCAGCAAGAATATGACCCCTGCTGAGCTTAACTATACAGTTACCGAGAAAGAATTTCTTGCAGTAGTTTATGCCATTAATAAATTCCGACACTATATTACTGGTTATTCTACTTTTGTGCACACTGATCATTCAGCTATTAAATACTTAATGAACAAGTCTGTCACAAATGCTAGAGTTACCAGATGGCTATTATTGTTGCAAGAATTTGACATCACAATTGTAGATCGGCCTGGTAAAGAAAATGTGGTGGCTGATTTCCTTTCTCGGTTAAAAACTGATAATGATATCCCAGTAGATGATTCTTTTCCTGATGAGCATTTATTTGCAGTTTCTACTCACTCTCCATGGTACGCAGATATTGCTAATTATTTGGTTGCAGGAAAATTACCATCACACCTGTCATATAGAGAAAAGAGAAGAATTGTTCAACAAAGTGCCAAGTACAGCTAGATAAATGGGTGTCTTTTCTACACTGGGCTTGACCAGGAAATCCGAAGGTGCATTAGAGAAGATGAAGTGTATGACATATTGAAAGCTTGTCATGATGGCCCTTGTGGAGGGCATTTCGCTGATAAGAGAACAGCACATAAAATTCTGAGGATGGGCTACTATTGGCCCTCATTATTTAAAGATGCAAAGAAATATGTAAGGGCTTGTGACAGCTACCAGAGAATGGGTCAACCCAATCATAGAGATTAAATGCCATTAAACCCCCAGGTAGTTTCTGAACCATTTGAAAGATGGGCCTTGGATTTCATAGGACCCATTAACCCTCCATCCAATCAAAGAACTTATATACTAGTCTATACAGACTACATGACTAAATGGGTGGAGGCCAAAGCACTTATTAGAGCCAATGAAGAGGCCGTCCTAGCTTTCTTATTTGAAGAAATCTTCACTAGATTTGGAATTCCTAGAGAACTAGTTACTGATGGAGGACCTCCATTCAATTCTCATGGTTTCAAATCTACCCTTCACAAGTATCATATTCAACATAGAATGACTACACCATACCACCCCCAGGCCAATGGGCAGGTGGAAAGCACAAACAAAGTCTTAGAGGCCATTCTAACTAAGACAGTGAAGGACAACCGGAAGGATTGGTTCCAAAGGCTCCCTGAGGCATTATGGGCTTACAGAACTACTTGGAGAAATACTACAGGTTTTTCTCCCTGTAAAAATGTTGTTTTTCCTATGGAATTTGAAATTAAAACTCTAAGAACTGCTTTAGCTATTAATCTTGATTTAACTGATGTGCAGACAGCTAGGCTGCAGCAGCTTTTGAAGTTGGATGAAAAAAGATTAGATGCCATCCATCAAACAAACATGATACAACAACAAAGGATGAGATGGCATGACAAAACTATCAAACACAAGCAGTTCCAAAAAGGTAATTGGGCCTTACTGTATGACTCTCGGTTTGAAAACTTTCAAGGTAAGCTACGTACACGCTAGCTTGGACCATATGAAGTAGATGTTGTTTTTCCAAATGGAACGGTAAGACTTTTAACAATTGATGATGCTAAAACACCTCTGCTAGTCAATGGCCATAGGCTCCGTTTATATCAACGCCCTGTTTCTAAAGAAGATTTTAAAACTGCTTGCATGACTGATATTCATTATCTTGTTCTAGGGGAATCTTCTGCCCCTCACAATATTTAATTTTCTGCACTATATTTCTAGTAATAGATTAGATTTAGTACTAATAATCTCTGCCAAGGATTGGTATATTATAATTGAATTTTGCAGATTCTGGAAAAAAGCTCATTAAGGAAGGACAGATTCATCATGAGAAGATCTGAAGCTTCAACACAGAAGTTGCTTCCATCATGTTACCCTATTTTTCTATCAACACCCCTCCATTATTTTCATTAGCCCATTATTCCCACCCCTACCATCCCTGAAATATATCCCTTCAATCAGTGTTTCCCATCCCTTACCACTAAAATTATCCCCTATTAAACATTTTTCCCATTTGTTACGGATCTAAGTCATTTATATCATTCCTCTGATTTTCCCGTTGCTGAAACACCTGTTTCAGCAATGTATCGTTGACTTTTCCCGTTGCTGAAACACCTGTTTCAGCAACGTATCGTTCATTTTTCCCGTTGCTGAAACACCTGTTTCAGCAACGTATTGTTCATTTTTCCCGTTGCTGAAACACCTGTTTCAGCAACCTGTCATTCATTTTTCCCGTATCGTTCATATTTTTCCCCCCGTTGCTCAAACACCAGTTTCAACAACCTGTCATCGTAAAACATTATGTCTCTCCGCGGTTACATAAGTTTTTGTTCTCCATGACTATACTTTAGATCCTTTTTGTGAAAAATTATTCAGCAATGACCAGATCTAATTACACTCCTGTTCTAAACCTCAGAAAAATTAATACTCTTCCACGCACATTAAAGTTAAGTTTCGAAGCAATCGACACTTCAAATTATTAAAAGGTAAAAATATAAGGTATGAGGTTTTAATGCAATTCAGTTAAAGTATATTAAAGAGAGGATTTCATTCACAATAATTACAGATCTTCACACGCCTAATCATTATTACACCGTACGTAGGGGGGGGAATTCCAAAAATAATGATAACTCCGCATTAAGTAATCCTCCGTCCTTTGTCATATCCATTACCGTCATCGTTACCTTGCAGCCTCTGTTGCAGCAACTAGTGCAAGTTGGGGTCTGTGTTTACTGTGTTCAGAGCATCCGTCTGTAACTCAAAGCAATAGCCATGGGAGGGTCGGCTGTGAGACATGAGCCCGGCTCCGTAAATCTTCTGCAATTGTTCCCCGAAGTGTATCAGATATTCCAAGAAGCGGGATGGACAGTTTATTTTGAAAGATTGGGTGAATTTGACCAGAGACAAGTCTTAGAGTTTGCACAAAACCTTCAAGACGATTTTTCAATGGTCCAAGGGGTTCGCATTTCAGTGACAGAGGAGGATGTAGTTCAGGTATCAGGGTTGCCAGCTACAGGGATTCGCTGGTTCAGCAGAAAGAAGGTTATTCTTAACGCCCAGCAAGAATTTCTTCGTCCAGAGGAGCGAGTGGAACCTAGAGGCCGCGGGGTTAGTCTGCATTCACTTCCCCAACCATGGCCATCAGTGGCAGAGTTCATCAAGCACTATTTAACATGTGAAGGACGCTACCAGGTAGTGTACAATCATGATTTTGTTTTGATGAACCATTTAAGAAATGCACGACTGATTAATATCCCCTATTATCTGCTTGGTTGTATTAAAAACATGTCCTATTATTGTAGACGCTCCAAATTCCCATTGTTATCCCTCACCCATCACCATTTATGCCAGCTATTAATACAGAGGGGTCTTGCTCAGCAAAACCCCCCTCTGCATGCCCCACTTCCTGATCCCCAGATGTCCGAAATTCCCCAGCAGGGTCAAACGTCCGAACAACCCGGAAGTCCCCACGACCTTCCAAAAATTCCCTGCGAAGGACAACAGGATGACACTCCGCATTCCCCAGTGGACCCAACCACGACAGCGCCCCAAGAAGCAAAGTCAACTGGCCCCACTATTTCTGTCCCTAGTGATGACTCTCTAACACCACCGTCCCCACCCATTCGCAAAAGGAAGAAAACCCCAACTGGCTCAGTTTCCAGACCACGGACAAGGGCTAGATCTCAAGTCCTTACTTCGTCCGAAAGCCCTTCCCCAGAGAGAAACCCTGCCCTTCAAAGAAAAGGAAAAGCCGCGATTTCACCGCCTTCCTTCCAAAAAGAAAAAAGAGAACAACTGTCGAGACAGAATCCACCCTCATTTCCCCTGACCCCGCCACTATTTTGTTAAAACCCTTATCCCCATCCCAAATCCCCCAATCCGTCTCATCCGGAGGTACTGCCACACAAGAACCAGTGCCCCGGGATAATACGACATTTTTTATAGCTCCAGAGGTGACTGTCCCACAAGAACCAGTCACTCAACCAGTGGCTGAAACACAAGAACCAGACACTGACCCAGTGGCTGAAACACAAGAACCAGCCACTGTGGAACAAAAATACACCAAGCATGACGATAGTGGGAGATCAGTAGTAGCTGAAACACAAGAACCAGCTATGCCTGTGCATCAACAGACTACCCCAGCGGAGTCAGCCAGTGTACAGGGTATACATACTATGACATCTCTGTTCGAGGAAAATGAATTCCTCAAAGCCGAATTAGAAGCATACAAGAATGAACTAAACATGGCTCGAGAGGCTTTTGAGAAAGAACTGAACCTCTATACCTTAGCACAGACAGCCTCAATGCAGAATAAGGAGCCATGCAAGGAATACATGTGCCATGAGTGTGGCAACATCTACCATGCTGCAGGCTACAAAGTAGTTAAAATCCAGCTATCTGAGGCATCTACATCAACTGGAACAGGAGAAGAAAACCCTACTGCTCCACAAGAACAAGTAGGGTTCTCTATAAAGCAAGAAAAACATACTGAACCTCAGATATTGTGCCCTTCACAGGCTGATGCGGCTATTCAGACAGAATCACCACTACAATTAGTCAATGTAGCCATTCAGACAGAATCACTATTACAATCAGTCAATGTAGCCATTCAGACAGAAGCACCACCACAATTACTTGATGTGGCCATTCAAACAATGTCCCAACCCACTACCGTTGATGCCAAGATACAGACTGTGCCATGGAATCAGTTGGAACAGATGAATAAATGGAAGAGGAAATATGCCAAAGAACAAGACACAATGTTATGCCAACACAAGTTACAATGGCAGAATCATGTATATGCCAATTGGGACAGATGGGACCAGATGAGGCAACAGCTTAAGGACTACAAAAAGGAAGCCAGGGAGTCTAACGAAAAGATAACCCTGATGTTTTCATTAGCCCAAAAATTGATGGCTACACGCAAACCCTCTGTAAATTATTCTCTCTTTCTTGCTGAACGATTCATTTATTTTCAATTAAAAGCAATAAAAAACGGCAGACCATATGAGTTAATGACTGCAGAAAACTTTGTTGAGACTTTTAATGAGGCCCCGGAGAGTGATCAGCATTTGCTGTGCGAACTCTACCTCCATAATGAGGCTATGCCCGAGAATAGAGAAGTCAATCTTATTCCAATTGCAGGAGATATACAAATAAGGGAATTTGTCTCATTTTTGTCTAACCAGCTCACTTGGCAATCCGCGTTCACTGCAAGCAGTCACAATGAGGACAATAAACTCCTGTGGATCAGACCAGAGCCCTTGAGGCCAGCCCTGTTCATTGCCCAATATTATGAGTTTTTACAGAAGCCAGGAATGCACAGGTACATGCAGCAATTACAGACTTCAACACTTTCTAAGTGTCAACAGCACATTAGAGTAAAAGGTAATGCTGCAATGAACGCCAATGTTATGTTTTGGCAGCAGTCGTGCAAAGAAAGACAGGAATATCATCCTTTTAATCCTCACAACCTTCAAGCTGCATTATCCAGGGTTTCCAACTATATTGGTTGCATTCAACGTTGCGGAATAAACTGGATTGGGTATCGTTTCCATTTTCCAATTTTATGGCTACCTTCAGAAGAATATCAGTGTCATTTCTAGTTGACCAACAGAGATGAAGCCTTGGCATGGCAGAACTTGCAGAACAATGGAGGATTTAGAGCTCCTACAGATACCACCTTCTCCAGCTACTGCTTGAGTAACTTGCATGCTTAGTCTCAGTACTCAGACTTCGATTCAGACTAGGGGTTGCCTGAGGACATGCAACATTTTTAGCTGGGGGGGATGTTAGAACTTCACTATGCATCATTTTTGCTATATATTTTCACACCATTTCACCCTTATAACTATCATTAGAAAGAATCCCATCATCATCTTCAGTCATTTTATCCCAAGGTATACAGAGACCTCTTCTTTATTATATGTTTAATCTGTTTTGCATTTAATTCCATAATACTCTTATGTTTTATCATTAATTGAAGTGTATCATTGCTAACACAAGTCCAAAGATCGCAGATAAGTACATGCGGCCGTTGCTGAAACAGCTGACTCAGTTGCTGAAACAGTTAATGCAGTTGCTGAAACAGCTGACTCAGTTGCTGAAACAGTTAATGCAGTCGCTGAAACAGCCGTCAAGCACACGAATCCCGTCAAGCGTAATTCGCGATTCTGGAAGAAGCTTTTTGTGGAATAGCAGCAGCAGTATGAGGACACGATTACCTGGATCAGCCTGAAGATAGCCATTTTGTTATCTCTGTTGTAACAGTACCTTTTTCTGAAGAACAGAAACCCTGTTTTGAGGAAAAGAACAGATTCAAGATAATATGGATTCACTCTTATGTAAATTGAAAATGATGTCTCCTCTTTAAAAAGAGGAGACATCATCACTAGAAGGGATCGGTGATTGTAAACAAGGAGAAGCACATTGTGTGAACGGGAGCTAGTCTCCCTCTGTAATGTATCAGTTACTTTGACAGATGAATAAATTCTTCTTTTGAGCATTCCAAGTTAGTTCTTTCCCCGGGGAATCTTGTGAGAGGGAAAGGGCCCGCCTTCCTCACAAGATTCACCCTTGATTCCTGTATTTTGCTTAACTCTTTGTGTGTGACTTGCATTTTACTTTAATTCTGCTGTTGGACACTTGATTACACAGTACAGTGATACTCTGTTCTCTTGATACTGCGTGTATTGAATGCATTTAGTCTGAAGATTGAGGAATCTGTTTCTATTGTTGGATGAATGAATGATGTCGGGAAGCAGGTGCTGAACATTCCTGTATAGAGGAATAGGGTCCTGCCCCATTACTTATCTTCCTGTGTCTATGGTGTGGTTAGAAGCAAGAGGACAAGTGCTGAAGGTTCCTGCTCGTAGGAATAGGGTCTTGCTCTCTTGAAGTTACTTTCCTTTCAGTGTGATTAAGTTTCAGGCATCAGGTGCTGAAGTTCCCCACTAAGGAATAGGGTCCTGTTCCTGCTATGGTTGATTTGTTTCTCTCTTTGCAGGTTGGCTTTCCTTTGTTGTAATTGCAGTAGAGAAATTGTTTCTACTATAACTAAATCAACCTCAGCCTTGATTAAGTAGAGTGCAAATCAGTAGATTGGTGAGACTAATAATTGTGTGTTCTCCTTTTACTACAACCTTGTTTCTGCTTTTGAAATTGAGCATATCCAGTGCGTGATTATCTTTGAAATAAAAAGACTTCCTCGGGTTGATAATTTATGTAGCAATTAAAGCGACCAACATTTTGGCGTCGTTGCCGCGGAAGGTAATTATAGGTTTCAAAAGCATTTTCATACTAAATGTGCAGATTGTATGAGAGGACGTGGAAACCAGAAGAAAACTAACCCCACAGGTGGCAAGGGCTGGGGAGGAAGAAAAACTTTTATCGACGAAATCGTATCAAAGGCTGAATCATCACAGAGATTAAGCTCTCGGAAATCAAAACTTCAGCACTCCCCACAGTCAGATTACAAAAGTTGTGGGCAATGAAAATATAGAAGAGCCAGCAGTCAGTGCTGGAGAGTCAGAGGAAAGTATTAGTAGATCAGCAGAGTACATTGAGGAAATAGTAGAAAGCGTTGGACGACCGGTAGAAAACATCGAAGAGCCAATAGAAGATCCTAACGATCGAGCAAGTGCAGTAGGAGAGCGAACAATGGAAGGAAACAATGATGGTCTCTTTGGCGAAGGACGAATAGATCCCGAAGAAGAAAGAAGGGATGAAAATTCCCTCTCTACCTTGGGATTCCCCATCAGTGACCTCCCTGCAGGAACAATGAAAAATATTCCATTGTCTGCTTTGCCTAACTTTCATGGTTTATCCTCTGAAGATCCGGATGAATTTCTTTTTGAATTTGATATATTATGCAGAAGTTATGACTATGTTACTAATGCTCAAAAGTTGAAACTGTTTCCAGCCACCTTAAAAGGAAATGCCTTGAGATGGTTTATGAGCCTTGGAAGTCAGGTAATCACAACATGGGAGCAGATGAAACAAAAATTTCTGCTTAAATATCAAGACTATTGCCGTACGAGAGAAAAGAAGGATGAACTATTTAATATGGCACAAAAGCCGGATGAAAGTCTAGAGGATTATATAGAAAGGCTGCAGTACAACACACAGAGATCTGATCATCCAGACATCGGTAAGGAAATTCGCAAAACAATACTACTTAGAGGGTTAAGGGATGATTGTTTAAATATGTTGAACATGCTTGCCAAGGGAGATATATCTAAGGAATCATATGGTGAGATCTGCGAACTTGCTAAAAGGTGCTCTAGGGGAGCTGCAAGAAACAGAACAAGAGATTCCACCTATTCAAGAGTACAGAAATCAGCCAATGGAGGAGAAACAAGAGCTAAAATAGGTAACTTACTTGAAGAATTTAAAACTGAGATGTTAAGCTCTTTTGCTTCACAAATTGACACTTTGCAGGTTAAGAAGAAGCAGGCCGAAGCAGAAGCAACTCTGGCGGTCTTTTGCCCAAAGTGCAGAGACAAACATCCACTAAGGGAATGCCCAATGGATAAAATACCGATCTGCACCATTTGTGAGAAAGATCATGAGACACAACAATGTCCATCGCTGCCAGGAATAAAAGCAGCATTACAGCCAACGGAGGAAGAAGCTGAAGCAGTTTATCTGCTGACTCAAAGGAGACAATGGCAACCAAAAGGACAAGGTATGAACTCTAGCATGCCATTTAATCGTTGGAACAATTATTCTGATTTTGGCCAAACAAATTACCCTCCCTTCAACCAAATGCAGTACCCACCCTTTAATCAAATGAGTTTCCCAACCATGCAGCAAATGCAAAACCCTCCCTTTGTTGATCCTTCAATGTGGACTCCCTGGCCCCCACAGCAGCCATCTTCTTTCAACCCTTGGAATTCAAATTGGAGAAGTCAACAACTCCCGTATCCAAATCAATTCCCTCAATTCCAACAACCACTTCCTCTACCATCAAATATCCCATCAAACAACCAAATGAGACCCCAGCTACCTGTGTAACCAAATCCTAACCCCAATAATAAAGTTGTGCAAGTTATTGATATCCAGAATCAGTCTATATTTCCTACTATGCAATGTAATGATATTCATTTGAGATCTGGAAAAATAGTAGAACCTATTATTAATGACATAACTCCTTCTGATTCGGATAAAAGCAAAATTGAGAAACATAAAGAAGCACAACAACCTTCTAACAAGAATGATGAAATAGCAGAACCACCATTCCCTGAGCGTCTGGTTTTAACCAGAACTATTGAAACACCTGCTTTTAACTTTCTAGGGGAATTGAAAAACTTGTATATTAAAATTCCACTTTTACAAGCATTAAAAGATGTACCAATTTATGCCAGAACATTAAGGGATATTTGCGCTAAGAAACCCGGTAGGAAAACCAAGGATCCCCTTACAGTACATGTGATGGGAGACTTGTCTGCATTAATGTCTGGAAAAGCCCCTCCTGTGAAGTATGGTGACCCTGGTCACCCTACTGTCATAGTTCAGATTGGTAAAACAATGATTCCCCGAGTTCTGGTAGACTTAGGTGCTGCAATTAATATAATGACCCTTGAAACTTCACAATTGCTACAGCTGAATAACACAATCAGAGATACACCCACCATCTTAGAGTTGGCTGATCGTTCTACAATTAAACCTGAAGGAGTCGTTGAGGACCTACTTATTTCAGTTGAATCCTGGAAATACCCAGCTGACTTCGTTGTATTGCAGACAAAAACAAAGCTGGGGGGACACCCCTTAATTCTAGGAAGGCCATGGCTGGCCACAGCTGATGCTTTTATCAGTTGCAGGTCTGGCTCAATGACGATCTCTAATGGTTATGAAACAAAACAGCTTACTCTTTATCCCCACGCCACACCAGTAGTTAATAATGAAGATTCTATATGGATGGAGTATGATGATAATGCTGTTCAGCCTATTTTAACCATTGGGCAAGCTTTAACTCTAAAGGACAATACAGAGGATGAAATAATTAATAATTTTATTTGTGAACCTTCTTCCGTCATTGCCGAAACACACAATCAATTAATTGCAATTTTTGAAACTGATGTGCAAGAAAAAATTGAATCTGAAGATTCATCTCAGAGTTTAACCACAACCTCATCTAAAAGTGTGACAGTTGAAATTGAACCCAGCAAAACATTAAACATAAATCCTGATTTAACAGATGCTGAAACACATCAATTAATGAAGTTATTGCATGAATATAAGGAGGCATTTGCATGGGATTACACGGATATGAAAGGCATTTCTCCTGAATTATGTACTCATCGAATTTACATTAAAGAAGGATGCCGACCTGTTTGTCAACCCCAAAGACGAATGAACCCTAATCTACGAGAAATTGTTAAGGAAGAACTTCAAAAATTGCTTAATGCAGGATTTATTTATCCCATATCTGACAGTGAATGGGTTTCCCCATTAGTAATTGTCCCTAAGAAAAATGGGAAATGGAGAGTATGTGTCGACTATAGAGCTTTAAATAAAGCTACTCAGAAGGACCACTTTCCTTTACCTTTCATTGATCAAGTGTTGGAGAGTCTAGCGGGGAAGAAATTCTTTTCTTTTTTGGATGGGTTCAGTGGGTATAATCAGATAAGAATTGCACCCCAAGACCAAGATAAGACCACCTTCACCAGCCCCTGGGGAACGTTTGCTTATAGAGTTCTTCCATTCGGGCTATGTAATGCACCAGCAACTTTTCAAAGAGCTGTTATAGGAATTTTTTCTGATATGCTAAATGATTCTATGGAAATATTTATGGATGATTTTACCCCTTATGGTGTGTCTTTTGAAGATGCATTACAAAACCTTGAAAAATTACTTAAAAGATGCATACAAGCTCACCTCGCCCTAAGTACTGAAAAATGCCATATGATGATGAACGAAGGAATAGTGCTTGGACATTTTATTTCATTTCAAGGTATTCAGGTAGATCCATCTAAAATATTGGTCATTCAGAATCTTTCTGTTCCTAAAACTCAAACTGATGTGAGAAGCTTTCTAGGGCATGCTGGATACTACAGAAGATTTATTAAAGATTTCTCTAAAATAGCTTCCCCATTATTTGTCTTGCTCATGAAAAATGCTGAATTTAAGTGGACTAATTCTTGTCAGAAAGCTTTTGAAGAACTCAAGCATCAGTTGTCTACTGCCCCTATTTTGAGGGGGCCTGATTGGAACCTTCCGTTTCACATATCTTCTGATGCTTCAGACATCGCAATCGGAGCTGTTTTGGGACAAGAGGAAAATCATCTTCCTTATGCTATATATTTTATCAGCAAGAATATGACCCCTGCAGAGCTTAACTATACAGTTACCGAGAAAGAATTTCTTGCAGTAGTTTATGCCATTAATAAATTCCGACACTATATTACTGGTTATTCTACTTTTGTGCACACTGATCATTCAGCTATTAAATACTTAATGAACAAGTCTGTCACAAATGCTAGAGTTACCAGATGGCTATTATTGTTGCAAGAATTCGACATCACAATTGTAGATCGGCCTGGGAAAGAAAATGTGGTGGCTGACTTCCTTTCTCGGTTAAAAACTGATAATGATATCCCAGTTGATGATTCTTTTCCTGATGAGCATTTATTTGCAGTTTCTACTCACTCTCCATGGTATGCAAATATTGCTAATTATTTGGTTGCAGGAAAATTACCATCGCACCTGTCATATAGAGAAAAGAGAAGAATTGTTCAACAAAGTGCCAGGTACAGCTGGATAAATGGGTGTCTTTTCTACACCGGGCTTGACCAGGAAATCCGAAGGTGCATCAGAGAAGATGAAGTGTATGACATATTGAAAGCTTGTCATGATGGCCCTTGTGGAGGGCATTTCGCTGATAAGAGAACAGCACATAAAATTCTGAGGATGGGCTACTATTGGCCCTCATTGTTTAAAGATGCAAAGAAATATGTAAGGGCTTGTGACAGCTGCCAGAGAATGGGTCAACCCAATCATAGAGATCAAATGCCATTAAACCCCCAGGTAGTTTCTGAACCATTTGAAAGATGGCCCTTGGATTTCATAGGACCCATTAACCCTCCATCCAATCAAAGAATCTATATACTAGTCTGTACAGACTACATGACTAAATGGGTGGAGGCCAAAGCACTTATTAGAGCCAATGAAGAGGTCGTCCTAGCTTTCTTATTTGAAGAAATCTTCACTAGATTTGGAATTCCTAGAGAGCTAGTTACTGATGGAGGACCTCCATTCAATTCTCATAGTTTCAAATCTACCCTTCACAAGTATCATATTCAACATAGAATGACTACACCATACCACCCCCAGGCCAATGGGCAGGTGGAAAGCACAAACAAAGTCTTAGAGGCCATTCTAACTAAGACAGTGAAGGACAATCGGAAGGATTGGTCCCAAAGGCTCCCTGAGGCATTATGGGCTTACAGAACTACTTGGAGAAATACTACAGGTTTTTCTCCCTATGAATTGGTTTACGGTAAAAATGCTGTTTTTCCTATGGAATTTGAAATTAAAACTCTAAGAACTGCTTTAGCTGTTAATCTTGATTTAACTGATGTGCAGACAGCTAGGCTGCAGCAGCTTTTGGAGTTGGATGAAAAAAGATTAGATGCCATCCATCAAACAAACATGATACAACAACAAAGGATGAGATGGCATGACAAAACTATCAAACACAAGCAGTTCCAAAAAGGTAATTGGGCCTTACTGTATGACTCTCGGTTTGAAAACTTTCAGGGTAAGCTACGTACACGTTGGCTTGGACCATATGAAGTAGATGCTGTTTTTCCAAATGGAACAGTAAGACTTTTAACAATTGATGATGCTAAAACACCTCTGCTAGTCAATGGCCATAGGCTCCGTTTATATCAACGCCCTGTTTCTAAAGAAGATTTTAAAGCTGCTTGCATGACTGATATTCATTATCTTTTTCTAGGGGAATCTTCTGCCCCTCACAATATTTAATTTTCTGCACTATATTTCTAGTAATAGATTAGATTTAGTACTAATAATCCCTGCCAAGGATTGGTATATTATGATTGAATTTTGCAGATTCTGGAAAAAGCTCATTAAGGAAGGACAGATTCATCATGAGAAGATCTGAAGCTTCAACACAGAAGTTGCTTCCATCATGTTACCCTATTTTTCTATCAACACCTCTCCATTATTTTCATTAGCCCATTATTCCCACCCCTACCATCCCTGAAATAGATCCCTTCAATCAGTGTTTCCCAGTCCTTACTACTAAAATTATCCCCTAGTAAACATTTTCCCCATTGGTTACGGATCTAAGTCATTTATTTTTCCGTTGCTGAAACACCTGTTTCAGCAACGTATCGTTGACTTTTCCCGTTGCTGAAACACCTGTTTCAGCAACGTATCGTTCATTTTTCCCGTTGCTGAAACACCTGTTTCAGCAACCTGTTGTTCATTTTTCCCGTATCGTTCATATCTTTCCCCCGTTGCTCAAACACCAGTTTCAGCAACCTGTCATCGTAAAACATTATGTCTCTTCGCGGTTACATAAGTTTTTGTTCTCTATGACTATACTTCAGATCCTTTCGGTGAAAAATTATTCAGCAATGACCAGATCTAATTACACTCCTGTTCTAAACCTCAGAAAAATTAATAGACTCTTCCACGCACATTAAAGTTAGCTTTCGAAGCAATCGACACTTCAAATTATTAAAAGGTAAAAATATAAGGTATGAGGTTTTAATGTAATTCAGTTAAAGTATATTAAAGAGAGGATTTCATTCACAATGATTACAGATCTTCACACGCCTAATCATTATTACACCGTACGTAGGGGGGGAATTCCAAAAATAACGATAACTCCGCATTAATTAATCCTCCGTCCTTTGTCATATCCATTACCGTCATCGTTACCTTGCTGCCTCTGTTGCAACAACTAGTGCAAGTTGGGGTCTGTGTTTACTATGTTCAGAGCATCCGTCTGTAACTCAAAGCAATAGCCATGGGAGGGGCGGCTGTTAGACACGAGCCCGGCTTTGTAAATCTTCTGCAATTGTTCCCCGAAGTGTATCAGATATTCCAACAAGCAGGATGGACAGTTTATTTTGAAAGATTGGGTGAATTTGACCAGGGGCAAGTCTTAGAGTTTGCACAAAACCTTCAAGACGATTTTTCAATGGTCCAAGGGGTTCGTATATCAGTGACAGAGGAGGACGTAGTTCAGGTATCAGGGTTGCCAGCTACAGGGGTTCGCTGGTTCAGCAGAAAGAAGGTTATTCTTAACGCCCAGCAATAATTTCTTCGTCCAGAGGAGCGAGTGGAACCTAGAGGTCGCGGGGTTAGTCTGCATTCACTTCCCCAACCATGGCCATAAGTGGCAGAGTTCATCAAGCACTATTTAACATGTGAAGGACGCTACCAGGTAGTGTACAATCATGATTTTGTTTTGATGAACCATTTAAGAAATGCACGACTGATTAATATCCCCTATTATCTGCTTGGTTGTATTAAAAACATGTCCTATTATTGTAGACGCTCCAAATTCCCATTGTTATCCCTCACCCACCACCGTTTATGCTAGCTATTAATACAGAGGGGTCTTACTCAGCAAAACCCCCCTCTGCATGCCCCACTTCCCGATCCCCAGATGTCCGAAATTCCCCAGCAGGGTCAAACGTCCGAACAACCCGGAAGTCCCCACGACCTTCTGGAAATTCCCTGCGAAGGACAGCAGGACGACACTCCGCATTCCCCAGTGGACCCAACCACGACAGCGCCCCAAGAAGCAAAGTCAACTGGCCCCACTATTTCTGTCCCTAGTGATGACTCTCTAACACCACCGTCCCCAACTATTCGAAAAAGGAAGAAAACCCCAACTGGCTCAGTTTCCAGACCATGGACAAGGGCTAGATCTCAAGTCCTTACTTCGTCCGAAAGCCCTTCCCCCAGAAAAGAACCCTGCCCTTCAAAGAAAAGGAAAAGCCACGATTTCACCGCCTTCCTTCCAAAAAGAAAAAAGAGAACAACTGTCGAGACAGAATCCACCCTCATTTCCCCTGACCCCGCCACTATTTTGTTAAAACCCTTATCCCCATCCCAAATCCCCCAATCCGTCTCATCCGGAGGTACTGCCACACAAGAACCAGTGCCCCGGGATAATACGACATTGTTTATAGCTCCAGAGGTGACTATCCCACAAGAACCAGTCACTCAATCAGTGGCTGAAACACAAGAACCAAACACTGACCCAGTGGCTGAAACACAAGAACCAGCCACTGCGGAACAAAAATACACCAAGTATGACGATAGTGGGAGATCAGTAGTAGCTGAACCACAAGAACCAGCTACGCCTGTGCATCAACAGACTACCCCAGCGGAGTCAGCCAGTGTACAGGGTATACAGACTATGACATCCCTGTTTGAGGAAAATGAATTCCTCAAAGCTGAATTAGAAGCATACAAGAATGAACTAAACATGGTTCGAGAGGCTTTTGAGAAAGAACTAAACCTTTATACCTTAGCATAGGCAGCCTCAATGCAGAATAAGGAGCCATGCAAGGAATACATGTGCCATGAGTGTGGCAACATCTACCATGCTGCAGGCTACAAAGTAGTTAAAATCCAGCTATTTGAGGCATCTACATCAACTGGAACAGGAGAACAAAACCCTACTGCTCCACAAGAACCAGTAGGGTTCTCTATAAAGCAAGAAAAATACACTGAACCTCAGATATTGTGCCCTTCACAGACTGATGCGGCCATTCAGACAGAATCACTATTACAATCAGCCAATGTAGCCATTCAGACAGAAGCACCACCACAATTAGTTGATGTGGCCATTCAAACAATGTCCCAACCCACTACTGTCGATGCCAAGATACAGACTGTGCCATGGAATCAGTTGGAATAGATGAATAAATGGAAGAGGCAATATGCCGAAGAACAAGATACAATGTTATGCCAACACAAGTTACAATGGCAGAATCATGTATATGCTAATTGGGACAGATGGGACCAGATGAGGCAATAGCTTAAGGACTACAAAAAGGAAGCCAGGGAGTCTAAGGAAAAGATAACCCTGATGTTTTCATTAGCCCAGAAATTGATGGCTACACGAAAACCCTCTGTAAATTATTCTCTCTTTCTTGCTGAACGATTTATTTATTTTCAATTAAAAGCAATAAAAAACGGCAGACCATATGAGTTAATGACTGCAGAAAACTTTGTTGAGACTTTTAATGAGGCCCCTGAGAGTGATCAGCATTTGTTGTACGAACTCTACCTCCATAATGAGGCTATGCCCGAAAATAGAGAAGTCAATCTTATTCCAATTGCAGGAGATATACAAATAAGGGCATTTGTCTCATTTTTGTCTAACCAGCTCACTTGGCAATCCGCGTTCACTGCAAGCAGTCACAATGAGGACAATAAACTTCTGTGGATCAGACCAGAGCCCTTGAGGCCAGCCCTGTTCATCGCCCAATATTATGAGTTTTTACAGAAGCTAGGAATGAACAGGTACATGCAGCAATTACAGGCTTCAACACTTTCTAAGTGTCAACAGCACATCAGAGTAAAAGGTAATGCTGCAATGAATGCCAATGTTATGTTTTGGCAACAGTCGTGCAAAGAAAGACAAGACTATCACCCTTTTAATCCTCACAACCTTCAAGCTGCATTATCTAGGGTTTCCAATTATATTGGTTGCATTCAACGTTGCAGAATAAACTGGATTGGGTATCGTTTCCATTTTCCAATTTTATGGCTGCCTTCAGAAGAATATCAGTGTCATTTCCAGTTGACCAACAGAGATGAAGCCTTGGCATGGCAGAACTTGCAGAACAATGGAGGATTTAGGGCTCCTACAGATGCCACCTTCTCCAGCTACTGCTTGAGTAACTTGCATGCTCAGTTTGAGTACTCAGACTCCGATTCAGACTAGGGGTTGCCTGAGGACATGCAACATTTTTAGCTGGGGGGGATGTTAGAACTTCACTATGCATCATTTTTGCTATATATTTTGACACCATTTCACCCTTATAACTATCATTAGAAAGAATCCCATCATCATCTTCAGTCATTTTATCCCAAGGTATACAGAGACCTCTTCTTTATTATATGTTTAATCTGTTTTGCATTTAATTCCATAATACTCTTATGTTTTATCATTAATTGAAGTGTATCATTGCTAACACAAGTCCAAAGATCGCAGATAAGTACATGCGGCCGTTGCTGAAACAGCTGACTCAGTTGCTGAAACAGTTAATGCAGTTGCTGAAACAGCTGACTCAGTTGCTGAAACAGTTAATGCAGTTGCTGAAACATCCGTCAAGCACGCGAATTCCGTCAAGCGTAATTCGCGATTCTGGAAGAAGCTTTTTGTGGAATAGCAGCAGCAGTATGAGGACACGATTACCTGGATTAGCCTGAAGATAGCCATTTTGTTATCTCTGTTGTAACAATACCTT
Source organism: Pinus taeda (assembly GCA_000404065.3). Classification (NCBI taxonomy): domain Eukaryota; kingdom Viridiplantae; phylum Streptophyta; class Pinopsida; order Pinales; family Pinaceae; genus Pinus; species Pinus taeda. Next base: position 19,512 of record APFE030680602.1, read on the forward strand.
TTTCTGAAGAACAGAAACCCTGTTTTAAGGAAAAGAACAGATTCAAGATAATATGGATTCACTCTTATGTAAATTGAAAATGATGGCTCCTCTTTAAAAAGAGGAGACATCATCATTAAGGGGGATCAGTGATTGTAAACGAGGGGAAGCACATTGTGTGAACGGGAGCTAGTCTCCCTCTGTAATGTATCAGTTACTTTGACAGATGAATAAATTCTTCTTTTGAGCATTCCAAGTTAGTTCTTTCCCGGGGAATCTTGTGAGAGGGAAAGGGCCCGCCTTCCTCACAAGATTCACCCTTGATTCCTGTATTTTGCTTAACTCTTTGTGTGACTTGCATTTTACTTTAATTCTGCTGTTGGACACTTGATTACATAGTACAATGATACTCTGCTCTCTTGATACTGCGTGTATTGAGTGCATTTTGAGAAATCTGTCTCTATTGTTGGATGAATGAATGATGTTGAGAAGCAGGTGCTGAAGATTCCTGTATAGAGGAATAGGGTCCTGCCCCATTACTTATCTCCCTGTGTCTATGGTGTGGTTAGAAGCAAGAGGACAAGTGCTGAAGGTTCCTGCTCGTAGGAATAGGGTCTTGCTCTCTTGAAATTACTTTCCTTATAGTGTGATTAAGTGTCAGGCATCAGGTGCTGAAGTTCCCTACTAAGGAATAGGGTCCTGTTCCTGCTATAGTTGATTTGTTTCTCTCTTCGCAGGTTGGCTTTCCTTTGTTGTAATTGCAGTAGAGAAATTGTTTCTGCTATAACTAAATCAACCTCAACCTTGATTAAGTAGAGTGCGAATCAGTAGATTGGTGAGACTAATAATTGTGTGTTCTCCTTTTACTACAACCTTGTTTCTGCTTTTGAAATTGAGCATATCCAGTGCGTGATTATCTTTGAAATAAAAAGACTTCCTCGGGTTGATAATTTATGTGGAGCTTGAATTGAGAAGCAATTAAAGCGACCAACATCGAGCTTACCCTAACATAGTTGATCTGCATCATGAGCATTTCTTATTTTCCTTTAAGCCAGCTCTATTTGTAGCGCCCTCATACTGTTGTCCTCCTCTTCTGGTTGTAATGTGTCATTGAAAATCCACTATTTCCAAGCTTGATTAGAATTGTTAGGCTTCCAAGAATGATCCACAGTTATCTTCCCTAGTTCATGGTATCTTCTCTGAATGACGAGGAAATCTGGGGTTTCAAGCCTTGGTAATTGTTGCCAGGAATCCTCCCAGAATAGAGCAGTCTTCCCATTACAAACTTCCCAGAAACTCTGTTCTTGAATTATGCCTCAATTATTTCGAGCAAGGTTCCAGTTTGGAGATCTGTTTGGCGGTTCCTGCATCCTAATCAGATTTTGAGGGCTATATTGAACTGCATACTTAGCTTTCCAATGTTTGGCCTAGGGTATGTTCATTTTTTAACCCATCTCCACCATAACTTAGCTCCACAAGCTCGGTTGACGGTGTGAGGGTCCTTAAGATTTAACCCACCCAAGTGTTTAGGTTTGCAGATTTTGTCCCAAGCCATCAACGACCACTTCTTTTTGACTGAGTTACCCGACCATAGAAAAGATTTTTGGATGAGACGAATTTTCTAGAGAACACGTTTAGGTGCCGGGAGAATAGAAAGCATGAATTGAGGAATAGCTTGGAGGAAGGATTTGGTGAGGACTAGGCAGCCTGCAAAGTTAAGGGTTCTATGAGTCAAATGCTGACAACGTTTCTCAAGATTAGCGAGCATTTTTTCCCAATGAATTTTTTGCCAGGGTTTGTCAGTCAGTGGAATGCCTAGGTATCTGGAAGGGAGGTTACATCTCTTGAATCCGAGGACATTAGGGAGGTTTTTTTGGACAACTAGGTGCATGTTCAAAAAGAAAATGGAAGATTTAGCTAGATTGAGTTCCATACCTGAAGCAAGGCTGAAAAGATTGAGAATGCTTTTGAAACCAAGAGCTTCTTTGACTGAAGGCGTGCCATGCAACATTGTATCATCGAAAAACTGTTGATGAGTGGTTGCAGGGAATGAGGGCAGGGGTTGAAGTCCCTGGATTAATCCATCCTCTTTAGCCTTTCTGATAAGCTGGCTAAGGTGTTCCATTAGAATTAGAAACAGGAAGGGGTTCAGGGGATCCCCTTGCCTTATACCTCACGAAGATGTAAACTGTGTTGTGGGATCTCTATTAACCAGAATTGAAAATCTGGTAGACTTAATTAGGGCTAGGATCCAAATTATCCACTTCTTCGCAAAGCTAAAGGTAGTCAGAATAACTTCCAAGTAGTTCCAGCTGACTTTATCATAGGCCTTCGAAAGATCCAGCTACATAAGCATACCAACATTTTTCTAAGTTTGGAGAGTATGAATCATCTCTTGAGCTAGAAATATATTATCCATAATCTATCTCCTTCTACATAACCAGATTTTTCTTTCGAGATGATCCCTAGAAGAATTGTCTTTAATCTGTTAGCTATGACTTTAGATATAATCTTGTACAGAACATTACACAAAGTAATTGGTCAAAATTTTGATGGAGTGTTTGCTTTCTCCTCCTTTGGTATAAGGGTTATAAACGTAGAGTTGAGGGATTTTAGGATGGAAGAGGATCGCTAGGAATCTTCCACTACTTCCCAAACTTCTGTTTTGATTATTTCCCAACAGGCTTTGTAAAAGTTGATGGTGAAACCATTTGGTCCTGGTGCCTTACCACTGGGGATATCTTTTACAGCTTCTTCCACTTCTTCCAAGGTGATTGCTCGATTTAAAGCCTTGTTTTGATCCTCTGTGCTAAGCTTGGGAATAGAGGTTGTTAGATCCCTTATAGCTTCCTTTCTATCAATGTTGGGTTCCACAACAATTTGGCTAACATGGTTTATGAGAAGGGTTGATATATCCTGATGAGTTTGCACTGAGGTCCCCTGATCATCCTTTAATCTTAATATCTTTTTGGCACTTCTGTGATCAATGGCAGATCTGTGAAAGAATTTTGTGTTCTTTTCACCCTCCTTAAGCCACTGAATTCTAAATTTTTGCTTCCATAGAATTTCCTCCTGTTGACATCGGGTCTGCTAATCCTGCATGAGTTTTTTTCCATGTTCATTGTTTCTTGATTGATATTCCCCTGTATCCATTCCTTGTGAATCTGTTCCAATTGCTCCTCCAACACCTTCTTTTGTTTAAATATGTTTCCGAAGACTTCTTGATTCTAGGATTTTAACCTGGTTTTGATGTGTTCAAGTTTAGCTTGGAGAATGTACATTTTAGTGCCTCTTATACCTATTGGTTCACTCCACCATTGTTTTTTTTTCGATGTGAACTCTGGATGATTGAGCCAAAAATTTTCAAATCTGAAGGGTTTATTCCTTGGTGTACCCAGGATGGCTGCATTCATTATTATGGGCCAGTCGTTCAACCCTCCACTAGGTAGTATGTTCGAATCCAGAGTTATCCCTTACAGAAGGATGGTTTCTGTAACTAGGAACCTGTCCAGTCTAGAGGCAATTTGCCTATCACCCCCTCTTTTATTGTTCCATGTGAAAGCTCCACTCTTGGAGAAGATGTCTACCAACTTGGAAAATTTTATAAAGTCTTAGAAAGCTTCAGTATCCCGATTGAGCGTTCTGATGCCTCCTTTTTTTCCATAAGCGAGGTTATCATATTAAAATCTCCTCCAGAGATAGCTTTTGCCAGGGGATATCTCTACTGCAAGTTGGCTAGACCTCTAAGCAATAGCAATTTTTCCTCTAGTTTTTGAGGGCCATAGACATTTGTACATAGATAGGTGTCAAGATTGCCTACCATTTGGATTTCTATTGAGATGTGAGATCTGGCAGCTTCAGAAGATATATGCTAGATAACCTGTGGATCCCAAAGAATGGCTAAGACCCCTATCCATCCATTGCTTGATGTTTCTAGGCATTCCATTCTTTGCCCAATTTTCTACTGATGTTTTCCATTATTTTGCTGGAGAATTTAGTTTCTTGCACAAAAATCCTATCTGGTTGTTCCTTTTTGGATTTTTTCTTTAATAACCTCTGCTTCTTTAGGCTATTTAGTGCTATATCATTCCATGAAAATACTTTCATAATTAACAAATTTTTAAGAGGTTAGTGTAAACGCCTCAAGGGCTTTCATCTTACCTGAGTTTAGGAGCATTTGGCCAAGCTCTTGTAATGCTTCATTGCTTGTTCTTTGTCCTCATTTTTTCTGGTGTTTTGGGTTGGTTGTAGTTTGATGTAGCCCCTGAGCTCTCACTCCTAGACCTTTTACTATTCCCAAGCTTCTTCTCTGCATGTCCATCTCTACTTGTTGTCTTGCTATGAATAACATGTTGATTTTGTTCACCTCCTCTTCTGATATGTGTTCAATGCATTTCTTTTTCTATTGTTCTACCATGTTAGGTAGGTCCATTCCTTCCTGTTCCAGAATGTCACTTAGTTCCATATCCTCGAGTCCCATTTCACTAGTCATCATTTATGAATCCTCTTCCAGTCCTTCTATTGGTTCTGAAGCCAGTGGGATGTTGTTTGATGGATTGGAAATGGGTTCTTGTGTCCCTGGTGTGGTTGTAGTTTGGCTTTCATGCAATGGCTCATGCTCTTGAGTGGTGTCCTCTGGTTCCGTCTCTAAATTCCAGTACCTCAAAAGCATTGTCTATGCTTCTAAAGGAGATACCTGCTTTATTTTGTTGTCTTTTGTTTGCTCACTGTCTAGCACGAGGTTGAATAAAAGCTTCCTTATTCTTAACCCCTATATTTTCCTTTGGCTTCTCTGTCGTTCTATTCATTGGGAATTCTCTGATCAGATGTCCATGTTCATGACATTTCCTGCAACGAAATGGGATTTGCTTATAGTCTATAGCTTGAAAATACACTTCATCTCTGTACTCCAACCATAGACCCTCATGCAGAGCTCCCAAAACATCCATCTCGACATAGATCCTAGCACAAGAGGTGTATCTCTTCTGTAATGTTGCCTCTGAGGCTTTGATGAAGGTGCCTAATTTATTTCCAATATGTTCAAGTGCTTCTTGTCCCCAATGGTCAATCGGTGGAGAAAACAAGCGAATCCAGATTGGTACCTGTTTGAAGGTTTCCTATTCTGGTGTGAAGTTTGGCTTCCAAGGTCTGATGTATAACCCTGCTGAGGCGAAGAAATAAGGCCTCCATCAAAGATACGATCCCTATCATCTAGATTGGTGAATACCACTATGAAGAATCCTTTGGCTCCTAGATGGAGTCTTACATCCCCTCTGGGTTTCCATTGATGCTTGATCCACAAGCACAAGGGTCATTCTGTTGGCTAGCAACACAAAAACTTGCAGATCATTGCATGTTCTGCCGTATGTTCTCGGTATGCCTGTAGTTCCGGGTCAAAGATTATTACCCTTAGAGTTTCAGTTGCTTTAGGCTTGCATGGTCCCTTGGTTTCATTCTTTCTGGCTTCCGTAGCTGTTCCTTCTTGTCCTACCTTATCTGGGTTTGAATCCTCCTTTTTCCTTGATCGTTCATCCTCAAGCTTCTTTTCTTGTGATGACTGTTCTAGGGTATGGTTTTTGCTGTCTCTGTCAGCTATGTCATTGCTGCTTATGACTTCTTTTCGATTTTGGTTATATTTGCCCTCACTGTTCAACTTTCCTTTCTTGGTTGGATCCTCCTTTCCTGTCTTCTCATAGCCTGAGATTTGCACCCCGTCCAGTGCAGTTTTTTCCTTATGCATCATTGCTTGTTTATAAGATAGGGTCCCGTTGGACCTCGCGTTCTTCATCTTTTGGGTCAGAACCTGCCCTCTTCTGCGAAGCTCTACCGCTCTGGCACTATCTTCCTCTAGATTGGTACTATGACTTCAGCTTGAACTGGTATTCTTCAAACCCTAGCCGTCATGAACTCCTAATGCATGGAACCATTTCCAAGGGCTCTCTGCTCCATTTAATACCTCACTAGGGGGAAATTTCACTAGATATGGCAATTTTTTGACAGGAGTTGGACAAAATCCAATTTTTTCTGGGCCACAAGGTTTTCCTTATGGTTCAGGAATTTCTACGAATCACCTCAGGCAACCTGGTGCCTTCACAAATCTAGGATATTCTTTTCAGAACATTGGAAATTCTTCTCAAAGTGGGTGGAATCCTCAAGGTTCTCCACGCTTACCTTTCCTAACAACTTTAAACTTGCAAGATCTATCAAAATTGACTAATGATCCTATCTTATACATCCTGGTTTGGGCTCCAGTTCCGACCAAACTTCCATTAGACATGCCCAAATTTGAAGGGAAGACTAGTGAATATCCAAGCGACCATATAACCACTTTCCATTTATGGTGTTCGTTGAACTCCCTGATTTATGATTCAATCAGGTTGAGATTATTTCAATGCACCCTAACTGGGAATGCAACTAAATGGTATATTGAGCTTCTAGGGGGCACCTTTGCTTCATTTGGTGACTTGGCCACCATATTTTTAAGCCATTTTCAGTTGCATGTTTGTTATGATGCTGGAACTGAGCTCTTAGCTAATTTCCACCAAGACCAGGAAACCCACATTTTTATCATATCCAGGAATAGAGGAGAAGGTAGAGGCTTATTAAAGCCGATATTCCACAATAATTCCTTCTTGAATGGTTTCTCAATTATTTGCAACCTAAAATATCTAAGGATGTATCACTCTCTGGTGTATTCATTGAAGAACAAGCTATTTTTAGAGCTCAGCATCTAGAACTCATAAATTCTCAATCTTGGATTCTTGAGAAAATTTTGCCTGATGCTGCTAGATCTAAGGTTGATCTTGCCAAGCCAAAGTTGGGTCCCCATGCTGACGGGCTAGTCAGATCAATTGATAATAGCACGACAAACCAGCTAAACCAATTGCAACAGTTGTCTTTGCAAATTACTTCTTCTATTCAGGCATCGCCATCAGTTCCCATGCCTTCTCAACCTTCATCTATCAATGCTGTTCAAACTTATAACCCCAAAAGAAATAAATAATCTGATGTGAAGAATAAAGGATGTGGTAAGAAAAAGAATCAGGATGGGAAGGGTAATGCAAATAAGCTCGACAACAATGTTGGGGGGGTAAAAAAAGAGTTTAAGAAGAAAGTGAAGTTTCCATGCAAGTTATGAAATGGTGACCATTTGACTCATCTTTGCCCAAAGGTTCAGGACGCTCAACACTTGTTGGTTCAACAAGAGTCTTCTAGCTCCCAAGCTGTGCTAACTAACCCTTTTCCCCAAGGGAAACAATTGTTTGCTGGCGCGAATGCTAGTACTGGTACCCCCATTAGGGGTAACCAAGAGGGGGGAAATCCATCAAATGTTTATATGATGAGTTCACATATTGAAGTTTCTACACCTTCACATGATTATGGTGAACCAAAACCATCTAAGGCCAAGACTACTCATGATGTTTTAGAGCCACTCCATATCGAGAGGCCCGTAGTTGAGTCTATATCTCGGTTGCCGAAAGGCTCCGCAAAACGTTCGACAATTAACCCCAATGCCAAGGCAGCTCAAAACTACTCCATTGTAGAAGATTTGGTTCAAAGTCCTTGTGCCATGTCAGTATTAGAGGTACTCCAGTCGTGCCCAACACAAAGGAGTGCATTGCTTACTGCGATCAAAGCGGTTGATCCAAAAAACTCTCTTGTTCTTACATTTGACATGTCGAATATCAAGAAGAGACTCTCATATCATATGGCTTTTGAAATCAAGTCTACATACTGAAAGATCAATATCTTTCGAACCATAGTTGATGAGGGAGCTTCCACATGTGTAATGTCTATATCATGTTGGAAGGCTGTTGGATCGCCCTAGGTTGTTCTGTCACCTACTCTCTTAACAACATTTGATTGTCATTCTCATAGGCCACATGGGATTATTCCAACCTTTGCCATCTGTGTTGGGGGCAAGGTTGTAAATATCGAAGTAGAAATAATTGATGCAAATTTGGATTACAATCTCCTTTTGGGAAGAAATTGGATTATTTTTCGGGTGAATCCAATGCATCTTCTGAATTTACTATTCCCTTAGTGAACAATCCTAAGCAACCTATTGAGAATCCAGGAAGTGGGATGTATTATTCCTTAATGGGTACCTTTGATTTTCCTGCTCCTATTGCTTGAATTAATGCTATTTCGTCTTGCAAGGCACCTTCTCAAAGAGAGTTCTTTAGAACTCATTATTTTTTAAATCCTTGGCCCTTACCCTATTTTACCACCACATTAGATGAGGGGAAAGTTGGTGGAATAGAATTTCCTATGTTTGCAGCTGAAATTGCTTATCAATCTATAGTTAATACTGCAGACTCCAATCCTACTCCTTTTTCACCGGAGGAGATGGATGGGGATGTGGCTATGGCTTGGAAACTAGATTCAACTTCTGCTATGGATTTCCTAGATACTGTTTTGAAGAAGCAATTCTAGAAGCAATGATAGCTATTGATAGACCGTGAGATGATTTGCATCATCAATCATATTTCCTCCCTAATTTTCGAGAAGTAGAATCTAGCTTTTCCAATCCTTCATCTACTGATGATGTTCACACAACTTTAAATCCTTTGGCTCCAACACAGTTTTCGGCCAAAGGTAACATGTCTGTCGTTTGAAAAACTATTTCAGTGAACATCTCTAGGAATCCCAACGTTATCGAGAATGCCTTCATTGGAGCTTATTGTTCCCCTAAAGAAATTCGAACTTATACCGATCTCTTTAAAGAGTTTTGAGACGTGTTTTCTTGGTCTTATGAAGAAATTCCTAGGATATATCCATCTATAGTCCAGCATGAGATCAAGACATATGAAAATGAAAAACCTATTCGCCAGAAGCTTCAACTGTAAACCCTAGAAAAGTAGCAGCTATCAAAGTTGAGGTTGAAAAGTTGCTTAAAGCGGGTTTCATATACCTCGTTCCTTTAACTGAGCGGGTCTCGAATCCAGTCCCTGTTGAAAAGAAGCAAGTAACGATCTGTCTGTGTATTGAATTTAGGGACTTGAATAAGGCTTTTCCTAAAGTTAATTACCCCAGACCATTTATTGATCAGATTATCGATGAGTGTGTAAGTAATGAGATTTTCTCTTTTATGGATGGATTTTCTGGTTATAATCAAATCACTATTCGTCTAGAAGATCAACATAAGATAACTTTTATTTGCCCCTGGGGTACATTCGCATAGAAGAAGATGCCTTTTGGCCTTAAGAATGCTGGAGCTACCTTTCAGTGGGCCATGTCATATGCTTTCCACGATATCAAACATGTTATCGAATCTTACTTGGATGATTTAGCTGCTCGTTCTCGAAAAAGAATTGATCATCCAAAGCATATTCGATTAATTTTTGAACGATGTTATTTCTACAAAATCTGGTTGAATCCGAATAAGTGCGTTTTCGCTGTCATGTCCGATTGGTTTTTGGGATTCATCATTTCTACTGAAGGGATTCATGTAGATCCCTTCAAGGTTGAGGCAATACTTCAGTTGCTTCCCCCATACACTATTCCTCAACTTCAGAGTCTTCAAGGAAAATCCAATTTCTTAAGGATATTTATAGCTAATTATGCCGAGATTACTAAAGGATTTAGGAGACTTCTTAATAAAGGGGTCCCATTTCTGTGGGACGATTCTATGCAACACTCATTTGATGCTTTGAAAAAATCATTAACCTCTTTTCCTTTGTTGAGCCCACCTGATTATAATAGAGAATTCCTTTTATATCTCGTTGCAGTAGAATCAACTATCGCTATGGTTCTGGTTTAGGAAGATGATGTTTTCATTGATCACGTAATATATTATCTGAGTGGAGGCTTAGTGGGCCTTGAACTGCAATATTCTCCCATTGAGAAATTATTTTTGGTAGCTGTCCATGCTGTCCAACGACTTGGACATTATATTCTTCTTAGGAAAACTTTCATCTTAACAGCCTTCAATCCATTTCAATTTTTTTTCAGCAAGCGAGTGATTGGGGGCAAATAAAATATATGGATTGTCATTTTATAAGATTTCGATCTCAAATTCATGTCAGCTAAGTCTAAGGAATACTTAGATTTTGCAGAATTGATGTCAGAGTTTCCTTGTGAGGAAGAAATATTTTATGAGGAACCTTTTCGTGATGAACATCTTTTCCTGATTTCCTTGCATGATCCTTGGTATGGAGATATCATTATATATCTCTAGACTTCAAAGTTTTCGCTCACTTTTTCGAAGGATGAACGTAGAAAGTTACGTCACTTGGCTAAAAGCTATATTATTATAGGTGACACTATATATTGTCACGGGGTTGATTCAATCCTTAAACATTGTTTAACCTTAGAAGAAGTTGAGTCTGTGCTAAATGATTTCCATAGTGGAGCTTGTGGTGGTCATCTATATGGGCTTGAAAAAACCCAAAACATTTTGTGTGTAGGCTAGTTTTAGCCTTCGATCTTCAAGGATTGTATTGAAGTGGTCAAGAGATGCCACCCTTGTCAAGTTTATACTAAGAAAATGTGCGCCCATCCAGCTCAGCTGTTTCCTATGATCATCGGTAGTCCATTCATAAAGTGGGGTATTGCTTTCACTACTTGCAATTTGCCTTCGATGAGAAATCATAAGTATATCATTGTAGTTGTCGACTAATTTACTAAGTGGGCTGAGGCTATGCTTACTTTCAAGAATGATGGTGAAACAACAACCCTAGTTTTGTTCAATCAAGTCATTTCCTAGTTTGGTATTCCTAAAGAGATTATCACTGACCATGGCAGTCATTTCCAAAATCAGATGATGTTTGAATTGCCTCTTAAGTTGGGTTTCCGGTAGGAGTATTCATCTCCTTATTATCCTCAGGCTAATGGGCAAGTTGAGGCTATGAATAAATCTTTAAAAAGCATCCTGCAAAGGATGATTAACAAAGATCGATCCAATTGGTACATTATGTTATATCTGACACTTTGGGCATACTGAATGTCAGTCAAGACTGCTACATGTTTTAATCCTTTTCAACTTGTTTGTGGATTGGAATCATTTTTTCTCATAGAATGTCAAATTCCTTCCCTTAAATTAGTTGTTTAACTTCTTCTAGATACTTCTAGTATCGAAGAACGCCTTGTTCATTTGGAACATCTTGATGAGCAATGTCGAGATGTGGCCATAATCAACGAAGCTTATAAAAAGAGAGTAAAAGCTCAATATGATAAGGTTGTCCGTCCTAGGGTTTTCTCTAAATGCAACCTTGTCTTGGTCTATGACCAAGACAAAGATGCCTTAGGGGAGGCCAAGTTCAAATCGATGTGGTACGGTCCCTTCATTGTAAAAAATGTCTTGGAAACGAGAGCTTATGAGTTGGTTGATTTTGAGGGAAACCAGTTGGCGGAGTCCAGAAATGGGCTCTATCTTAAAAAGTGTTTTGCTTAGGCTTCGCCCTAGCACTTGTTTGCTTGTAAATATTATATATTTGTGCATATCTACCTATCGGTTTTGTTTTGATGTCGATATTTTTGATCTCGTTTGGCAGGGATTGATGGAAAATTTGATATATCTAGGGTTCGTCGATGGTGCTAGTAGACACACCCGGAAACTTGCTTCCACGGCATGGGTGATTTCAAACAATGTTGCCGAATATACTATTGACATTAATTTACTATCCGAGGCAATATATCTTGGTATTGATTCAATAGTAGTATACTTGGATTCACAACTAGTGGTATCTCAATTAAATAACATATATCGTGTGGGAGATCCTTATTTATATCGCCAATATCTGAGATTGCGTTTATTACATATATCATTTATTTATATCACATTTATTCATATTCCATGATAAAAAAATTCATTTGTAGATTCTATCACTAATCAATCATTAGATTGACACATAAATCATTCATTATATTAACAATAAAAAATAATCGAAGAATCATCTGTATATATATGATCATCACAGTGAAACCGTTGGTACATAGATAAAGTTTTATGTTCAAAATAATATACAAAATTGGGACAAAATCATCCTACAAAATTAAGGCTTATTCCCATAATCATGTCTAATAAAAAAGATCTGGTCATCCATCTATGGATCCTACTCAGGGTGAGCAGCATGGAGGAAGACGATAACATTTTCCACCCGTCAGAATAGTCACACCCAATCATGTGGTACGCCTGCCACGCACCTCTGCATCTCCTCTAGAAGGTCTTTTATAGCTATCATAGGTACCTGGTGAGTCAGTCTCACCAAGTTTCTATGTACATTATTGAGGGTCCTTTCGATCTCAGTTGCGGCTCCCTCTGCGTCTCTTCTGTGATGTCTGTTCCTAGGTAGACCCTCAGGTCTTACTAGTCCAACATCTGTGTCATGATCAAAATAATTTTGTAAGTATTTGTCTCATCAAAAATATTTTCAGTTTATTTATACTTAAAATCCAACAAAAATCTCAAAATCTAAAAAATGAAAAAATATTTGTACATATGGCTCCCCATGCTGCATCTGGTGGCAACTCTAGATCTAAATCTCCTCTGAAGTCCATGCCATCATAGGGGTAGTCCTCAACTACTATGACTTTTTCTTCCCACCAGGAGAAGAACTCATCATCAAAAGTGTTTCTAGGGACGTCACCGCCCCCTAGTCTCTTCATTAGATTAGCCCATGTGCCCATTCGATGGTGGACAATACCTTGGGTCGAAGCCCTGGTACTCTCTCAAAGAAAAAGGAGCACAAGATGGTTCCATATTTGAAGTCCTTCATCTAACCTTTTTGGATGGATGTAAGTTTTTTTTCATGTTGGTCAAGAGGGGAGTGCACCAATAAAAAACTATCATAAGACAATCCACTGCTAGGCTCATCGAAACTTGAGAAGCCTGATGTAGAGAAGTTGAACCATTCACTCTGGCAAAGTAAAGAGAATATTTTTTAAGGCTAAGCTCTCTACATGTTTAATTGGAATCTCGGTTCCAATCTTCTCAGTGTTTCCTGGGCAGTAGATGCGTACATCATCCTCCACACTGAGGCTCCCTCTTGTTCTTCCTGTTGAGTTGACCCTTTCACCTCTTCGAGAAAGACCTATGATGAAATAGATATCCTCTATTTCTATCCATAGAGGCATTTGGTGAATAATAAAAGCATCTTCTTCTGGATCCCAATAATGGATCAACATCTCAAGCAATCTGGTATTTGCCTTCATATTTTCCATTTTGAAAAATTTCAATAATCCGCATCCTCGTAAGGCATCTAATGCAACTAGGTCATCCATCACTTCATTATCAATCAAATTGTGTTCCCTTTCTCTCCACGTAATCGACATTCTGCAAAACAAATGTTTTTGATCATTAAAAACCGTGTTTTAAATTTTAAAATTGCACGCACGCGGGTTCAGTGTTTACATAGTGGTGTATAGGGCTGTTCTATATGTGGGTCTACTGTGTCCAACCTGTGTGCACGCAGAGAATAATTTTTAAACTATTTTTATTGTGGTTAAATCTTCGAATTTTTTTTTGAAAAGTAATAAAAATTACCTAAAAATCATTTAGAAGGTTACCTAGAGGATTGGAGGCTGAATGAATGAACGAATTTGATGGATTGAGATTGCTTGAGTTTTTTCTGCAAAGCTTCTTCACTTAGTTGTTCACAACAGAAACAAAGAATTGTATGTCAAAAGGTCTTTATATAAGTTGACATGTGAAAATCATTTTTTCTAAAGTTCATTTTTTCTTTTCAAAACTTTATGAGCTTTATGACCTTTTTGGCTTCGAGTGTGTGGATGGGTCGTTTTTTCAGGATGCTTTGGAGATTTTGAGAGACTACTTCGATTCCATGATTGTAGAACTGTCATGGTAGGTATCTTTTTTTCACTAGAATATAGGTTAGGGAATATCATTTATCATTGCATTTTGTATACTAACCTCCATACTGCGACATTTTGGCCATAGGGTCGACCCCATCATGTCTTGGTTCTTAAACCATTTTCACTCATCGATTTATAAAATCATGATGTGATGGTAGAGCCAAACTTTACATGGGCATCTTAGTTAGATCCTCGCTAGCATATGTTTCCCATGGTGCTATATTGTATAAGCTTGAGAGTCCTCTTTAGTCCTCCCATGACTTGTGCATTGAAGCTTCACTCTTTTACTTCTTCGTTATTTTTTTTGGCTTTATACCCTACAAGCTTCTTTGTGTTGAGTTGTACTCTACATTGCATGTTGACTATTTGTACCTTTTGGACTTAAGCCGGATTCACTTGGACTCATGTTTGAGCCTATTATGAAACCAGCTCACAAAAAGATAGAAAATATAGATCAACGCCTTAGACTTCAGCCTCTTCGAGGGGGAAACCTCCTTTACATTACACAAATGAATGATTCTTTGATGATTCAATTGAAAAAACCTCCTTTCTATATATAGAAGCCTAAGGAGTCACAATATAACCCAACCGACCTAACAATAATAATATAAAGGCACAAAAATAACAATAGAGGGATTCTATGGGGCATAGTAATAACAATATGGGGACAATAGGGGC